>VZRR01002038.1:44301-135526 GCA_013398015.1 Oreocharis arfaki | reverse complement strand
CATTTTTTCTCACCGCCTGTGCTGCAACTGCAACAAGAATCAAGGAATCGTTAAGGTTGAAAAATACCTCTTAGGTCTTCAGGTCCAACTGTTAACATAGCTCTGCCAAGTCCACCACTAAACCATGTGCCACAGCCATACATTCTTTTAACACTTCAAGGATGGTGATTCTGCCACTGCCCTGGGCAACTTGTTCCAATACCTGACCGCCATTTGAACTTCAGCACCTTCAAGTTCATATCAAAAGATGGTGTATTAGTTAAAGGTGGTTATAACACAGCCTGCCATTATTCCAGGCTCTTCACATATCTTCTGTCAGTGCACTTCCTTCACAACAGTTTTGCTATTCCAGTATTGTTTTATCCTCAGTGATGACTGCCAATTTTACCTAACTATGTAGCCTACCTACAAGACTTTGAAAGTATCTAGTGGGCAAAACTGGCTCCTGGAGAAGGGTCACTTCCGCATCTATCATCCAGCAGCTTTTTAGTTCAAGAGGGGCCTGTTGTTTATCTGCCAGGTTTAAAAGGACTGTTAAATTTTTATTTGCAGCTATTAATCATCTTAAGTCTCTGCTAGATTTTAGTGAAATATTCTTGTTTTATCGCAGATATGCTGAAAGATGGATAAACTGAAGATATGGCATGCTGGAAAAAATGCTCCAGAGACTCCCAAGTCAGATTTCTTTTGACAACTGTAATGTAGGTTCAGATTTTCTGTAACAAGATACATGAGATAATTTATTAAAAACAGAAAGGAATGCACAGTTATGGAAATTCAGAGAGGATTTTTTATGCCATTGTTGTTTTGTCTATACAGAAAATATTTTACTTCAAAGGCAGTTGTCAGGTATCTCAGGCCTTATATTTAGTGACGTCTTGTCACTGCTTCAGTAGGAAACTTTAATATTGTATAACAGCTATTAATCCAAGAAAAATAGGTTGTCTTTGAATTTGAGCATTCTTTTTTCAGTTTTTGCATTCCAAACATTTCAACTCACGAATCACTAAATGAACTTTACTAGACATAAAAGCTGTGATTGTTAAAAGTTCATTGTAGTTAGTGGATGTTATGTGGTTCGGCCGCAGCTGCCACTAAAATTCCCTGATTAGTCTATTGCCTAGTATTAAAATTGGGTAGAATGCCAAAGTAGGGAACAAAAGCTGTAGACGTTGAAAAACGGAACTTTTTCCTTTCCTATGGCAGTGATAGAAGGACTGTATGATTTATTACTGCTAGCAAATCTAAACTATGCAGCAGCTTACACAAATACCAGCTTAGTGGCTGCTGGAGATGCCAGAACAGCTGCTTTACAGGTACCTCAGTGCAAAAGGTTAAGCTGGTGGTTAATGTGGCAAAGGCAGGTGATACTGCAGGTATGTATCTGCACAGATTCAAATTTAGTTGCTTAACATGAGAGGTTAGAGCCTGTAGGACGTATATTGGCTGTAGGCTACCAAGGATATTTTGTATTTCTTTTTTTCTGTATTAGCCAGACATGAGTTTAACTTCTGAGGATCATTTTGGCTCAGCTTTGAGAGGGCAAAATAATTTCAAAGAAACTTCTGTGGGTTTTCTTTATAACCACTCCCTGGTCATAAGCCTTCAGATGGATATGCTTGCAGACCTGAAGCCCTGCTAGCCCTATGATCCTCCTAGCTGGTTCCTGATCTATAGACCAGCAAATGGTTGAGCTGTAAGGGTGTTCTCTTGTGAGAACACACCCCTGACAAGTGTATTTAAGAAGGACTTCAGTACAGATCATCCCTCAAATGTGACATTAATTTGTAAAGGGGACAGAAGAATGGGTAAGAAAGAGTTTCTGGAGGATGGGGACCAGGAATATACAGGAATCATATACTGAGACAAGCTAAACAAAGATGGGGAATCACATGCTATGACATGATAAATGAAGGAGTTTGAAAGGCAAATATGTTCACCAAGTGGCCAGAAGAAACTGTGGGAAGATGCAAAGCCTTTTTTTATTAACTTTTTTGTTAGTTGCTCCCTTTCCACTCCTTTCCAAAAATCAGATCTCTACATGCAGTGTCAGTAAGGAGGCTTGAAACAGGGACAAACACTTCAAAAAGAGCATAGCAACTCAAAGTATCTGAGATACTTTGCAGTAGTGAGCCTGCCACTACTGATCTCAAACAGGGCACTAGAAGAAGACTGTAACAAGCAGGATATGAGGGTCACAACACTGAGTGAGTTGACTGAGTCCTTGCTCCTGTACCACACTCTGGAGTGTCCTTACCATGTGTTTCCTTGATCCTGAGGAGAAGAGAAGGGAGGTAAAATAGATAGAATACTGTCTGATTTTCTTTGGAAGCTTCTCTGCTTTGCAGAAATAAGTTAAGGTGGCTTGGGTCAGTGAGGTGTCTGGTGATGGAGGAGTCTATAACTCTTTCTGTGTTTTAAATAAGACAGACATTGAATAAAATACTTGAGCATGGCTCAGAGCTGGGACTGCAATCTGAGATTCCCTCTTCCCAGGTGAGTACTGTAAACCACAAAATTGGGATCTTGCCCACTCCAGGCTGAGGATCCTGAGTTGCCTTTCTACCTGAGTCTTCAGTATTTCTTACTGGCTCAGTATCAGTGGCTCAAAGTGCTGATTCCTCCTGGCAGGCTCCTAGGAAATTTTGGCCCCCATTCTAAGATGTCTAATTCAGCTGCTGCAGTATGGCAAACAGGCTTAACACAGACTGCTGTACTTCCACTCAAAGGGCTTAGGTGCCTGACTGTAATAACTCCTCAAAATCTAGCCCTGTGACTGTAATAGGACACTGTTGGAAAATGAACAAACTACCTCCACTTGGGAGAAAAATACCCCCATGCTTTTCCGGTACACCAATGAAAATAAGTATTCATTTGATCATTAAACCCAAAATGTGATGACTTTTCAAGAAGTACAGTACATGGTGCTAGGCCAAAGGCAGTTCTGATCCCAAGGTATTATTAAAGTTTCGACATTTTGGCCCCTACTGATTTCTTTCATGCAATTCTTAGAACTATTACGCAGACAGTCCATGTTAACTGGCAGATGCCCAATGGCAATATATAAAGTACATATTTTACCAGTTTCTGAACTGGGTAATTGATGGATTAAAAGAGCTACTATGAAATGAAGACCAGCTTGTTCTCAACATCCCCTTCTAGTCTTGAATCTACTATTGGTGCAAAAGAATAAACCTGTAATCCTTTCAGTATTCCTGATATCTTTGACAAGTATTGCCACTATTAGTTTTTTGGGGGTTTTTGGGTTTTTGGTTTTTTGGGTTTTTTTTTCAGTTTAGAAGCTCCTAAACCTGTTTCTGAAGAAAATCAGAAACATATATGCAGTATTAGTAAAGAGACAGGGTGGACTACTGGGGACCCAACTTCTCAACCAGTGGTACTATGTACTGTTTCTCTTGCGTAAAGAGTTAAAAACTGCCACCTGCTTCATACTGCCAGGTGCAATAAGAAAGGGTTTTCCATTGTCATAAGTAGAGAAAGCACAGTCCCTTCAAAATAAATGGCAAATCTCTCACTTACTTCATCTTATAATAATTAGCTTAATTTTTTCACCAATATTTCCCTCAAAACTCCCTCTTTAAATATGATTAAGAAACAACTTGTGAGTCTTTTGAATTACATTAACCACAGGAAGCTTTTACCACTCCTTTCCTTTGGAACATTTTTATTAGCATATCACCTGCAAAGAGACTCATAAAAGCCTTTTTGTTTGCCATCTGTATAGGGGTATATTTCAGCCTGAGTTTTAAAAAATCATTTTAATGCTTTCTTGAAGGGTAAAGTAAGCCAACTCTCAAACCTGAGATTCCAACTAGAGCTTCAAAACAAAGCAAGCACAATTTTCTGATCCATACTCTTGCCTTCTAGCAATAAACGAACGCTCTGAACTTTCCACTCTGTGCACTGTATTTGAATATATGTAATGCATTCTGTCAGAACAGGATGGTCAGCTCTAATATAGAAAAATTTTGAGTCAGCCTCTTTCTTTACAATCTATAGGATTACAGTGAATAAAAATTATTTCTTTAATTTGCCTTTTTTTTTTCAATGTTGACCTTTGGAATGTTATCTTTTATACTTAATCCCTTTAGCTACAATGACAAGACCTATTTGTTTTTAAACAAAATCTGACATTTTCACATAATAGGATGAGTTCATCCAATGAGGTGTAAGAAAAAGCAACATGTGTCACAAGAATTTTATCACATTTGGCAATGCTTCTGAGCTGTCCAAAACAGCTCTTGCTGATTTGATCCACTTGAACACAGCCTCTTATATTATATATACAAAGAGATGCTAATTATTTATTTTTTTGTTTTTTCTAGGATAAGCCAGTGTAAGTATCCCACTGAACCTTATTTAATAAACCCTATCATTTCATTCCATGTGTAAAGAAGCTTTAGAATCCAGCAGATAGAAAGCCGATATTCAGAGGTGTTCCTCCTTTTTCGTCCCAAAGAATGATGCCTGGATTCGGATGAGAAGTAACAATACCCATTTTGTTTTTCAAATTCTTCTGAAAATCTCTATTTCCTTCCTAGTATTTGCATAATGAACAAAATCTTTGGCAGTGTTCCAGGTTAACTGCTGGCCACATAACAGTCAGGCTGAATGGGAACCCTGAGAAGAGGCTGCCTCCTCATGAGGGTGGAAAAGCCCAAACTTCCCAAGAATCTCTTCTTTTAATTGCAGTATATACTCCAAATAATTAGGCTTTTCTCTGAAAAAATCTCCTCACCCCACCCTACTTCCTTCAAGCTGGAGAAGATCCAACAAGACTCCTTCCAACCTTCTGTGTGGCCTTGTTGTGAAAAAAAGACCTGTATTGCTGAGAGGTCATTGGGTAATTTAAACAGTTCTTCATGACTGAATATTTAGGTTTCATTTCCTACTGCTGATACTAAGTTTCTAGGCCTTGTCTGAAAACATTCTTACAAAATTTAAAGCATGTGAATGTTGTAGGTAAACACTATAGGTTTTAAGAAACAGGTTACTTTACACCTCAGTTCTGCCCAAATTATTTTTGAATTATGATACCTTCTTCAGCTGAGTAAGTCTGCTAATTCTGACCAAAATGTCATGCAAAATTCAAATGGGAATGGGAGCTGTTTTGGTTGGGGTTTTTTTTAGAAAGCTGATAGGTGAAAAATTGATAATGCTATGGTTGCTAGTAGTAAATTAAATAAGCCTCAGTAATCTGTTAATGTTCTTCCTATAGTATTCTAAATCTTGTTTTGTAAAGCAAGGCCCTGCAGGTGAGGGTGGGAATTTTTGCATACTTTTCTGTCTCTGAACCTCACTACCTAGTCATTCTTAGAGGTATATGTGTCTTTCCTAACTTGCCATACAGCTCTCTTAGTACCTCAGAAGCTATATCTTCTGTATGTATTCAATCTGCTCGTATTGTTCCTCAGTAATCTTTAAAATCCTCAGAGCAAATACATATAAAGAAATATTAAGAATTATGGAAGAGCTTTACTCCGAAGGATATGGAGCTGTCAGGATGTAGATTCTTACATTCTGTGAGTACACGCTTCAATAAGATGTTTGCTACTTCCTCTTAAGGTACTGAGTACTATACACAAGTCTTGGGAATAAGGACATTGTCCATGGTCAATGGGCACAGCAGAGAAAACAGGAAGGCCCTTGTGTTTGTACTATACTTAGAGCCAGAGCTAGTTTCCGCACTAACGACAGGAAGTGTTGAGCAATAAGAGTCTTGCTCCAAAAATGACACTGAAAATTAGATGTTGTAATGCTCCTTTTAAATTATAGGGGAAAGGATTCAGGCAAATAGCAAGTGAAACAGTGAATACTGAATTATCTAGGAAATAATTTCTATTAGGAAAGTAGAAAAGTCATTACATTTTTGTGTTTCCAGGTGAGGCCCATGAAGTATTTCTGTGCTGTATATTCCAAAGCAGTAATGCTTGTCCCTGCATTCTGGCAAATCTCCCTAAAGGATGGTCAAACTAAGCATGCTTACTTTACTAAAGCACACTGTTCAAGATCCAGTAGGCTAGTTTTTGGCCAATGAGTCAGCACAATTGAATTATTTATAAAGCTTAAATCACATTGTGAACCTTTTACACCATGAACACTAGAGAAAGGACTAGGTAGGTTTTGTTATTTTGGAATACTTTAATTATAAATTAAAGGTCAGGTGATGTTTCCACCTTAGAGTGGAGAGAGGATAGGATACTACTTAATCATAAGGGAAAGGATTTATAAAAGTCCACTGAATTATACTCACTTAACTATTTAAGCACTTGAAGATATAATAGATTTGACTCTATGATTTAATTTAGGAAATGCTTCTATACTCCAGAAATGAAACTCAGTTTAGTGTCTTCTTTGAGAATATTATTTTGATTTAGAAAGCCAGTTGGCTCCAAACCACCACATACATTGAAGGGGATTGGAAACACTTGTAATTATTATTTAATAGCACTACAATATTCTCTGGTAGCATGACATGCCAGAAATGAGACAAGAAACCCAAGCAAAATGGAGAAGAAGAAATAAAAAAAGAAAGGAAGAAGAGACAAAGTTAAGAACAACTAGGAACTTAAAAGCGAATTGCTTATTCTCACTCAGTAGTTGGGATTGTGACAATAAAGATGGTATTCTTCTGACCAAACGTAGAAAACAGCACTGGGTATGGTAAATTATGAATTATCATTCCTTTATAATCAGAGAGAAAGATACACTTCCAGGAAGCAATATATATCCCACAAAAGAAGACAACTGAAATAGGTCAAATAAAGCTTTTTCCAGTGTGTATGATTTTGTGTCTGACATTTGCCTATTGAATATACCACATTCACCATTGTAAAATCGTGTAAGAAGTCTAGCTCTAAAGACCAAAGTAAACAGTAACATGTGACTGTTGCCTAAAGAATGTATTATCTCTGTACTTTTGTGAAAAAGTCTCAATAACAATAGCGGGGGAAAGGTGGGATTTGAAACGACAAATTCATATTCGACCCTATTGATCATACAAACAAAATCTGTCTTACTTGTCTGGAAGAACTGTATAAGTTATCAGGAAAATAAGGTAAAGAAACTAGAATTTTAAGTAGTTTGTTGACAAGATTATTCCTCACTCTCGTATTATGCCGTCTCATTTTCCTAAGAAAAACAAAGGCACTAAATAAATTACTAACAGCTTTCCAGTGCAGCCAAATCTGTCATTCCAAATACAATTAACTTTAATAACAAGCACGCAACTCACATTTGTAATCTGTTTCACAGTCAAGTATTGTAAAATATATTAAAGCAAGGTGCAAAATTTCTTCTCTTAAAAAAAAAAACCTCCTGTTTTAGATTTGAGAGTCATCAAGCATAAGATTTGGATCATGTATGTTGAGAATATTCCCTGAGCCCAATGTGAGTTTTGGTGTGGTAAGAAGAGATTAAAGTTCGGAAGATACCAAGAAAAGAGAGAAGCATTTATCTGGCTTTAAAAAATGAAGATAAGCTTGCATTTGAAATTGAGCAAATGTTCTAGGGAGTCTTAGTGACATGAAAAGGAACAAAGGCATATTAATCATGTGAATATCTCTGTATTTCTTCTGAGAGTAAGTTGTCAAGTCATTATCTTTTCTCTGTATCCTTTATCCTTTTTTTTTAAAGTAAACTTCCTCTCTTTGGGATAAAGTGTGCAACATTTCACATAAGGTTTAATAAGTGGGTATATCATTGTTGTTACACCAAGGTCTCTTTCCTGAGAGGTAATTAAGCAATATAGAGCCCATTGTTGGGATTATGTAAGTAGGAGTATGACCCTCTTTTAGATTTATCACCATCAGGTTGTATCTGCCATTCCATTGCCTGGTCATTCATTATTGTCACATAGTTCTTGATCATTTTGTTTGACCTGTCTGAATAATTTGCATGACTTGAAAAATTTGTTACCTCAATACTTCAGATTGTGTATGTGCAATTCAAGTATCTGGGTCTCAGCAGTGATTCCTGGGGTGTATTTGGGATAACATTTCACTTTAAAATCAGATATTTTTAATACTGTCCTTTTTTCCTCTTTTTTGCTTTGTTATTCCACAAAAAGAAAGAAAACAAAACCATTCTGTGGTGATTTGGCTCCTTTCAAGTGCCTTCAAGGGACCTTTCCAAAAGCTTTTTGAAATTGAAGTACAAATCTTTAGAAGAGTGCTTGTACTTGTTGGAAAATTATTTTGTGTCAGGTCTTGTTTTCATAAAGCACAAATTAAAACTTAAAGGAAAGTTTTTTCTGTTATTTTTATTCTGTTATTTTGTGGAAAGAAGTTGTGTATGATCACTTGGCTTGCCTTCAAAACCTTTTTTCAAAAAGGAATTTAAAACAAAATTGGTGAATTTTAAACCAAATTATAATGGTGACGGTGGACATCTTGAAGAAAATGAAGCTCTTCGAGTTACTGGTCCATAAATAAACTGGGAGAGAGCAGCAAGACTGGTTATTCTGTAACTGTGAGAAAGACTGCAATAACGCACCGGGGAGAGAATCTTACAAATCCTGCAAACATAGGACCATTCTCTATACGAGGCACTAGAGAATACACACTTGAGACAAACTGTGTAAATGGGGAAAGCATTACTCAGGCTTTTGTTTGAAAGGAAACCAAGTTTCCTTAGTGCCAGTCCTCAAGGACCTACTTGTTCCTTAAGCCAGGATATTTGTGTATCATCCAGATGATGTATGCGTCTGCTTGAGAGCTAAAAAAATTCTAACTAGGAGGTCCTATTTCTCCATTCAGAATGACAGCCTCTTGGGCAGACATTTACATGACCTGATAATATCACAGAGTTCATTAGAAGGAAATCAAACAGATCCTTATAATGGGTGCTGCAGTGCTCATTTGGCTTTATTGCTGAAATAGACTGGTTTGTGGGGTGCCAAGTGTCAGATCAAAACTAGGTGGCTAGAGCTTATTTGAGCATGATGGAAGCAATAGTTTGAAGGCAGCAACATGTTGCCTCCTCACAGATCATCCATGTTATGTGGTAGTATATGCCTGCTACTTCTTACTCAGATTTACAAATCCTAAAGTCTTTCAAGATCCTCAGATTCTTCTGTAAAGCAAAAAACCATGAAAATATGGTGCTTAGGGTCATGGTTCAGTGGTGGACCTGGCAGTGTTAGATTAGTGGTTGTACTCAATCTTGAAGTCTTTTCCAACCTCAGTGACGCTACAATTCCATATTTCTTGATATTTTCTTTTAGTTACCTCAAAGTTTATACTTCTTCTGTGTAGTCTACAATAAAAGATATTATGGAATTATTTGGTTAATTAAAACTCTGCAGCTGACTTCTAGATAGGTAGGTAGAAATTTTAAGCTTTTGCCTTATGAAAGTCTAAAAAGTTTACAATGTGAGAAAATTTTACCTTGTCTTTGTATTTACGTAATACAAATATGCCTGCATGTGGCAGCAAATCTATGGCTAAGAATCCTACAGACTAAGGGACAGGAGTCTAGTTGCAAAGAATTATCTGATTTTTGAAAGTCACCTTATGTTGAATATTTTGAATCTGGAGGCATGCAGAAAGATTCCTCCTTTTCCAGCAAACATTTTAGCAAGCAAATAAGTGGTTTACAGATTAAGAAATCGTATTGATAAGACTGGGTCTCAGTTGACATGAGTTAGAATGGTGAGCAATCACTTTATGTCTAAAATTTTGATAGAATTTTAAATTTTAATGGAAAGTTCCTTGCAGTGCTGCTCACTCCACCCTAAACAGGTGAATTTTCTGTAAAGTAGAATTACAGGAAAAAGGATAGAGAGAAAGATTTGAAAATTATTCTGAGGTATAAAGAACCTCAGATGCTGTATAACATGCAACTAAATTGCCTAGGACTCCTCAGGACTGTCAAAGAAAGCACTAATGCTTGATGGAGGAGGTGATTTAAGTGATGGTTTTTCATCATTTCTTGTAACATTTCCCTTAAGTGAGAAGCACCTATAAAATTGCACAGGTAATATTTAAAATCAGATTCCTCACATTATTTATGGTAGAAAGAGTTTCTTCTTCTTGTCCCAAATGCAAATTCGACATGGTGGCAAGCATACAAATAAGTCTCCATGGATGCAATGAACTTAGTGTAAATTTTTACTGTTGTGACCTAGAACTAGAAACAGTTCCTAGAAGATGGTGGATCTCCACAAATATCCCCTTTTATAAGTTAATTAAACTACCAGAAATAGTCATATTGTTATGGTCCATGATTTCCACCACCCACACTCAGCTGTAGCATCCTACTGCCATCACGTGTTCAGCTCTCTCAGGGTTGTCACACAATCATTTTGAAAACAGCTGGAGTGGTTTCAGATATTTCTGCCTTTCAGCTATTATTTGCTGCACTGTGGCAGGAGCTTTCAGTCTCTGACAAAAAGTGGCAGAAGAGGAGAAAACTGGACCTCTATCTACAGTGTGAATTCAGTCACTGGTATGCCTTAGTCAGCTCAAAGGATGTTATACTGCTCTGTATTACAGGTGTCTGATAAGTTATGGCTCAAGCAAGCAGAAGCTCGAAGCAAAGCTCCTGGCCATCTTGGAATTGTGGGTACGTATTAGAGTAGACTCTAGATTTTATGTGTTGTTCAGACATAAGCCCTGTGTGAACCATAAGATTCATGTCTGTATCAGGTCTAGTCATACTAGTCTCCAAACACTCCAGTGTTTGAAAACAACAAGTCTTGAAACACTCGGCTCTTTTCCTTTTCCTCTCTCTGCTCTTTTGAAAATACACCAACATCACCTGCAGTTAGAGTAGCTCCTCAAGCTACTACTCAAATAGGCATCAGACACATCAATCCAGAGACCCCTGGATTCAAAGATCCCAGGAGAACTTTCATCACTACTTGGGGGTATGTTCATGTCGAAAGACATGAACATATTTTAAGTCTCAGAAAACTGCGCCTTCCCATTACCTCTGTATGCTGCAAGGTTTCAGTTTGACTTTGACCATACACTTTCTTCTGGTAACAACAAGCAAAGGGGTCCTTATTTATGCACCTTGAGCCCTTACAATCAAAAACCATCAGCCATCCCCCCACCTCTAAGTTGTCCTGCTGAGATGCTGGAAGAAAAGAGTGACCGCTAAGGCACAGAGCAAATCCCCTGTCTAAATCTACTGTAATTTACCTTTTTGATGCAAGACTGTTCCCATCTCTATCTCCTAATGGAATAGAGCAGAAAAAGTGCTTCCTACTTTCAGACTGAAGAAGCTGCTATATTTTGGATTGTCACTGCTTTCCACCCAGAAGAGGATCCCTGCTGTTTTGGGAGTGTACTGCCTCTGGAGCATCCTCAGGTACAAAATTCCACATGTTCCACAACAAGCACTGAAGAAATGACAAAGAAAAGATGAAGAACAGAAAAATTAGCAAAATTAATGTGATGCAACACACAGCAGTGGTACACCTTGCCTGCATTAGATGGTCACCCTTAGAGAATCGTGGTCAATGACTCAGTGTAATCCAGAGGGACCTGGACAGGCTTGCGTGATGGGTCTGTGCCAATCTCATGAAGTTCATCAAGGGCAAGTATAATGTTCTGCATCAGGGGTCAGGGCAATCCCAAGCACAAATACAGTCTGGGCAGGGAATATATTGAGAGAAACCCTGAGGAGAAAGATTTGTGTGTTGATTGAGCAGAAACTCAACCTGAGCAGGCAATGTGCGCTTGCAGCCCCGAAAGCCAAACATATTCTGGGCTGCATCAAAAGCAGCATGGCCAGTGGGTTGAAGGAGGTGATTCTCCCTCTCTGCTCTTCTTTCATGAGACCCTGTCTGGAGTACTGTGTCCAGCTCTGTGGTCCCCAATATAAGAAGGACGTGAATCTGCTGGACCAGGTCCAGAGGACGACCATGAAGATGATCAGGGGACTGGAGCACTTCTCTTGTGAAGACAGGCTGAGATATTTGGTGTTGCTCAGCCTGAAGAAGAGAAGGCTCCACAGAAGACTTCATAGCAGCCTTCGAGTACCTGAAGGGGACCTACAAGAAAGCTGGAGAGGAGCTAGGGAATTAGATTAGATATAACACTATGATAGTGGTGAGACTCTGGGCACAGGTTGCGCAGAGAAGCTGTGAATGCCCCATCCTTGAAAGTGTTCCAGTCCAGGGTGGACAGTGCTTTCAGCAACCTGGTGTGGTGGAAGGTGTCCCTGCCCATGGCAGGGGGGTTGGAACTGAATGTTCTTTAAGATCCCTTCAAACCCGAACTATTCTATGATTCTTTGAAATTGTACGGGAACCACAAATAACTCACGAATAGTTAAGAGTGTCCTTTAATGCCTTCAGATGATGGGCAAGCTACAGTTAGTACATTGCTGAACACATATTCTAGTTATGTAAAACAAGACCATCTTTCTTTGAATTTATTAGTGCCTGAAGTAGAGTTGTATGTAGAGGAGAAGCAAATAAACTTCAGTAAACATGCAGAATCAAGGAAACATACAATTTATCTTTTCTGAGGTCATAAGCTAGTAATGAAAGCGAACAAATGTCAACAGTAATGTTTTTTCCCTAAATTTCCAGGTTTGGAAACATCTCTAATCTTTTAAGTTAAAAAAAAAAAAAAGAATAAGAGAAATCAAATATAGATTTTGAGTGGAAAAGCCATACATGTGAAAGTGTCCACTAAAAACATTTTTTTTATTTTTTATTTTTCTTCTGTTCTCTAGCCCATGCACTAGACAATTCACTTTTGCATTCTTCCAGTCATAACCAATAGTTTATTCTTTGAAGGTCTAACCTCGGATGCCAGTCTTAGCCTGTTAATGGTGGGCTACATTCTCTTGATCAATTTCCGATTACAAAATCCTGCAAAATAGTTTTTGGTTTTTTAAGATTCAAGTTTCATTTGGAGCTTGGAGTCAATGGAATTTGGAAAGAATGAAGTTAAAATATTTTTGTGTTTACCCAGCTCAGCACGATACTCATTATTTATTTAACCATTTAGAATTTGAACTTTTGGATCCTGTTTTATAGTGCTTACAGAAATTAACTGCATTTGGATTTATTTTAAAATTATTATTTTTCACAGATGAATGTTAATTCCTACCTTTATCCTAAAAGAAAAGTTAAAAGAAAATGGCCTTTTCCCATTTTCCAAGTGATTGAATCAGTTACTCTGGATGAGTAGTTAAATTAATTTCCCGGCGAGTTTGACTTGCTGACACATGATAAAGTGAGGTAAACAATTTATTTAAAAATATAGAATTTAAAAAATGTTGCACAAGAATTATTCATTCCAAAGCAGAGTTTTGATAGAGAGCTAGACTTCTTTTTCTCCCATACATAAAGAAATAAGTGTGCAAGCAAGAATGGACACACATATGCAGTCATGGAAAGAAAGGACTCATGGACTCAGATATATTTTTTATTTTAGTTGCTATTAGGGTATCTTCCTTCAAGTTTCACTAGCTTCCTAAACTTTCCCTAAATTCCTTACAGTACATTTGTTTTGTACCCTTGCAAGGAGCTTAAATCACAATAAACGAGAATTGTCGTCTTTACATAGACTTTTCTTCCTTGTCTTATATACATTTTCATCTCAGGAGCTGCCTTTTCCAGAATTACTCCCTTACTGCCTTTTCCAGAATTACTCCCTTACCTCAAACATCTAATGAGGGATGAAAAATTTCCAGAACTGGCATTAAAAAGATGAGGGGTAGAAGAAGGGATATTAGGGCCAAAACCACCCCCCAAAAAAACCCCAAAATAAATATATTCTACTCATAGAAGTGAGTACCTCTACCTTCATTGAGAATTATGTCCTTTAAATCCGTTGAAATTATGTGGAGCACATTGAATAATAAGCTGTCCAATTTCTGATGCCCATGGAAGACTGCATTTGAAAACACAGAGTATATCACATACCTTGATTATTTTCTACAAAATGTGGGTGTTTAAAAAAGCCTACAACCCTCAGTAGAGAACTGTGGAAAAAAGAATGAGATCTTAAAATTCTCTTCTTTCAGTTATACTTATAGTACATGTGGTACAACTGGAGAATAATCTGAAAAAAACATTAAAATAAAAAAATCAACCTTTTTTTACTGCTACGGTATTAATTGCTTTTAGCAAGAGCCATGAAGTTTAACACAAAAATTCAGCATTATTTCTTCGATTTTGGGAGCAGAGGGAATCAGTTCTAGCTCTTTTTTTAGCCTCTCTAAAAGCAGTGGAAGCTCCTGCTAATTTAAAAATCGTGATGATCTTCTGTTTAACTTTCACAGTTGAGTGTTTAAAATAATGGTAGCAAATACATATTAATGATTTAAAGGTAGCTAGTAAACTCAAGAAAAAAGATCAATATTTAGTATGATCTTTTCTCTAATGTTATTTTACTGCATGAGAATGTTGCACAGAAGGATATGACATTTAAATCTGTTTTCTGAAATCAAAAGAAAGAAAAAATAAGTGGCATACCTTAGAATAAGGTACACTGCTAGCTTAAATGAAAGTATTTTTAGCAAAAACAATAGTGGAAAGTTTCAGGCAAAGTCTCTTGAATTTTCCAGTTCTTTGAACTATAGTTCACACTGGCATGAACATGTTTTTTTGGGCTCTTAACAGAACACATGCTGAGAGCTGATGCATCTTTTCTTATATTTGCCCCAGTTAATTGTTTCAATGAATGCTGCACATTCATCTACAACTTAACCAGGGAGTGTCATTCTCCGTATAACTTGGCTACGATATTCCAGCCTTCTTCATCAACACCATTTTCTCAACAACAGTCTATTACAGTTTCTGGCTTCTACCTTGAAGAGTCAAAACATAAGCAAAGAAAAAGCTAAATTGACATTTTTTTTAATCATCAGATTGTTCTGATCTTGCAAAGACCAACCATAAGCTCCAATTTCTTTCCTTTCGGAGTATTTTCCCATAGTACATTCTCTATATTGTCTTTAAATGAAATCCTCTTGCGTAAGTGGTCTTCAGGTCTGGTACATATATCTCAGTGATCTATTGATTTCTTATGTGCTCGTCCTGGCTATATGGTTCTCAGATTGAGACACACAGCAGTTGTTAAGAGCAGTTAGTTGTATATACAGTATGTTTATAATACATAATTTCACAGAAACAGTCATATAGTACTTAAAGTGAAAAAATCAGCTGACCATATAAAGTTTTGAGACCAGGTTATAGGAAGAATGCATGAAAGATCAATAGGCTTTTATACAGCCTCTGCACCTTTTGAAGTAGATAATTCAGAAAGAAAGCAGAGTAAATATATAAGAAAGAATTATCACCTTCCTTTCCACTTCTATTGCACACACTACTCAGGCATATCTTGTTCAATATGCATATCCATGTTTCCTCCTTCCCACAGCATGTGAGACCACGTGTGAGAACTTCTCAGTCTAGCTGGGCTTTCACACAAGTCAGACTGGTTTCCTGAATGGGTTAAAGACCAAATAAACTACTACACACAGCACTGCCCTGAGAAAGAAGCAGCTTGGGAATTTCAGTACTACTGATGATTTGCACCCATTTGTCCAACACCGCTGATTGGTTTTGCAGTAGATCATGATGTTCCTGAAATGGTATCAGAGCACCTCTTTACTCAGACTTCACCAACTGACCTTTGAATTCAAAAGAGCCTGGTTAAACCATTACTATAAAAAGAAGAAACAAACCAAGAAATTAATGGAAAAAATCATCAAGAAAACAATCCCAAAATGCTCGATATAAGGATTTATTGACATACATACCAACAGAAAAAGATATGCTACAACCAGTAAGAATTCATTGAGAATATTTTCTGAAATCAAATAAGCTGAAAAGGAATAAAAGCCCCAACTCACCGAAAAACAAAACCAAAAAATCCTAGCAACAACAACGACTTCAGTGAGCGAAAGACAACATTAACTAGCTCCGTGCCACTGGCCGTTGTGTGCTTTTCAAACATCACTTGCAGCATGCTCTTCAGGTTAATGACATATTATTTGAATTCTCTTTGGGTCGGAATTTTATTCCAGAAATAACAGTTCAGATCATATTAGTTTCTTCTCTGTGTTCTAGGAAAAATAGTCCTGAAAAAATGAGAAGAGTTTTATGGCCTTTGTGCCATTTGTGATACAGAAAATTAAGGAGGGAAACATGCCAATTGTTTTTTCTTTCTTTCTTTCTTTCTTTCTTTCTTTGTTTCTTTTCTTTCTTTTTTTTTTCTTTCTGTCTTTCTTTCTTTCTTTCTTTCCTTCTTTCTTTCTTTCTTTCTTTCTTTCTTTCTTTCTTTCCTTCTTTCTTTTCTTCGCAGCTATTGTCCATTTATCACCTTAGCTCTTCAGGGAGGAATCCATTCTAAAATTGTATTTTCCCTGTGGTCATCATATTAAAGCCCCTAATACTGATTATTGATCACGCTACCTCAGCTTTGCTATAAAGTGTCCTAAATGATAAGAACAATAAGGAAGCTGATACGTAAGAAAAGGAAGGATTAATACCAAACAAAGCAATACAAAGCATGAATAATCTGGGTCATCCTTTGAAATGTGTGTGTAGTAGAACAAAGTAAATCAATCCTCTGCTAATAACATACAATGTTTACAGTACAACAGCACTTAGGAGGAGATACTTATGCCCAGTTAATTCTCTGGGACACAATGAGCGCTGCAGCTGCCTTGTATTTTAGGTAATTTCTGAAAGCCATAATGACATGTTTGGTAACTGACTAGTTATTACTTAAACTAAAGAGGTGGGTTAAAGAGCCTGAGGACATTCATAATAAGGAGAATAGTGGGGATTAAGCAAAAAGAAAACCGAAGAACTTCTATGTAACCATCTTGTATGGGCATCTCATGAACATTTAGTTTTCATTACTACACAATAACTGACTGTACTTTTATCTTGGAGACAAATTTGAAGAAGCACCAAGTTAATTCCTCTTACCAACAGCTGCAGCTTCTTTCACTATCAACTTTATAGCAGATCTTTGTTTGCTAGAAACTGAGGCAGGAGAGACTTCGTTTTATTTTATCCACCAGTACACCTTCTGATCCTACCACTGACTTCCCCAGGCTGGCATCTTGGAATGACGATGTCTAGGACACCATCTCGCTATAGAGTCTTAGCCTCCTTCATGGCTTCCTAGCAATTTACTTTGCTTGGCTTTTGCCTTTCTTTAAATTTCCACAAAATTATTATCTTTAATCTGTGTGTCGCTTGTTTAAATTTAAAGAGAATGACTATATTTGTTCTATTAAAACAGCCAGTGAGAATAAGACTACCATGTTCCAGTATCTTTCACCATGCTTATGGTTATTTCTCCATTAGCTTTCATTGCATAACTATCCTGGTAAGTCCCTGTGTACCATGGACAAGAATTTTAAAATGGCCAATTAGGCCATCTTATTAATTTTTCATCGAAACATAGGTGTTGAAGATATTGGAAACTTTCTTTTCAGTGCAGTAAGTTGATTGTCAGGCTGTGTCTTTAAATAAAAGTGTCTAGATTTATTAGGGGGTGGGGGCTTAATAATTTTTTAAATTGCTTTATTTTAAAGGATAAGCATGGATTGCTTAACACCTCTGCTTCAACACTTTGTGAGTAAATTGCTTCATGCAGAAACATTATTGTTGACATTTACTTGGGGGTTTGTCTTTTTTTTGCAGTCAAGAATGTACTTGTTCTCCATCAGTCAAGTTTCAATTTTGAAAATATCACTTTACTTTATTGATTCACCAGAACATCTGATTCAAGCAAAAACTGAGAAGATCATGAATGCTGTGTTATTGGAAGGAAAATGCACTTCTTGGATTAGGGATATGATAGATCTTCATTCATTACAGCATAAACAGAAGACTAACAAAACCGATACTGGAATAGAGCTGACCACTGAGCCTGTGAATACAGGTGTCCACCTGCCAAAGCTGTCTCCTCACAAAGAAGCAGAAGGAAGAGAGAGCAACTAGTGTAGGTGCAATTTTGCAATACCAAAGGTTGTTGAGAGAGAATTCTGTCACCTGAGAGAATTCTGCCTCCTGAATGCTTTACACAGAGTGCTGTCTCTGGCTTTGATAGGCATTGCACCATGGACCATTGCACATGTCATGGTATAATGACTATGTCAATGTAATGACACAAATATCTCACCAAAGATGAGCTGTCTTTGAATTATTTCACCAGTCTCTAAAGAACGTACCTAATTTTCACCGTAATTTATTTCCATCTTGTTCTATTTTTTTAAGACCACCGTGTTTAACACAGAATAAACTGAACTGCTGCTTTCAGATTTCATGTCACTTATACCATTTTTTCAACTTGCCAAAAACTAAAATGTCGATTCCTTTTTCTTTTTCTTTAAAGAAAATTTTCACTATTTAAGGGTCTACACCATCATTAGTTGACAAATTGAGGACAAAGTTCCCCACCTTTTGCTTGTGAAGCTGAAGGTGGGAAAGTGAGCATGGCTAAAAAGTTACAGTTCAATAGGAAGCATCACAGATGTCAGAAGCACTGGGTTTAATGACAGCTAAAACAGAATTTTCAGGCAAGTTTGTCATCAGAGCAGGAGAACTAACTGCTTCAGCTGTTTCTTGGTGGATGACTAGGGGTGAAAATGTCAAGTCTGTGCTATGGTTTATGCCATTCCCCTTCACGGTTAGAAATACCCTAGGTACCTGGCCACATTTCAAATCCATAGCCAAGTACAGTGCCAGTCAGCACTTGACTTCATGCCAGTGAACAGCTGCATATTTTGGACTTTGGTGAAAACTATGAAGCCAATGCACCTATCCTGCCATACAAAAGATCAAAAAAGGGAAAAAAGTATGTCACTTGAAACAGCAAAATGGAACATATAACTAACTTGTGTAGGCCGTTAAAATTGAGAATTTATACGACTTTTTAGCCTGAGTCAATGCTTCACTCAATAAATGGATCAAGAATTTAAAGTTTCAGCCCACTCATAACCTCTTGAGGTTGATGCAAAGGTTCCATAACACTCAGCATTAGTCAGACCTTAGGCAAGAACATGATCACAGAACACAATTAGACAAAGTGATTTACAATTAAACTGATAAGTCACTTGATTAACTGTTTGTCTTATCTTCTTTTTTTTTGTCCTCACATGATGAACTACCTTCAAATGTACTTACTGAAGTATATTTTATAGATGTGTGTTTAACTGCTATTTTATATCTTTGAATGTCATTCTTCTGTTAGGTTATAAATTAATAATTTTGAGTCAGTAGAACAAGTAACAGTTGCCTAACTAAGCTGACTTCAGAGACAAAAATAATTCTATTCCTCAGCTCTATAAAAAAAAAAATAACATAAACATGAAAACTCTGCTGAGAAGGTTAGACTCAGCTGCTCTGAGTTATGTTCTTACTATAACTTACGTAGTGTTTTACAGACTGAAACCAAGAAAAAAGCCGATATTCTGATACTGTCTTGGGGAAAGTGCAAATTCTTGGCCACCTTTCTTTGCATGTGCTTAAGGAGAGCTTTGGGTCTTTCTTTGATTTGGAGTTTCAGAGTATGTGGACCTGAATATCACAGCAGCACTTCGAAAATGTGTGAAATTAGAGAAGAGTGTAGATAGTACAAAAGAGAGCATTTAAACTTCAATAACAGAATATTAATGAAAAAGGTATTTGATTTAGGAAAATATGCAAAAAATAATCTTTTATAGCTGGTAGAATCCATGGGAGAAAAAAACAACACATTTAAGAAATTAAGATATATGATGAAGAGTAACTCTCTGCATAAAGAGACCAGAACAGGCAGAGTTAAGGACGTCCTAAGCCCATCCAAGTAAACTTAAGAGTCAAGGAGGCTTTGTAAAGATTTAAAAACAAAGATTAAAAAAATGAGTGAGATGTTAGAAAAGAGTGAAACCCATTGATACAGCCTGAGCAAAAACCTGGCCCATTGAGAAAGAGTTTACATACAAACATTACTGATCCAATTGTTCTCGGGTTTCACTCTTAAGGATTTTAGTATAGTCACATTTTCTTCAATAATATAAGTAATCCTATTGCTGATATTGTCCTTGCTAGCCCAGAAAATGGACATAAATGCATATTCCAAAAATAGTCAGGACTAAATTCTTGAATTACCTTCTTTCATCTTTCTGCCTATGAAATTCATGCCAGGACCGTAAATAATTGAACAAAAAAGACTTACACCCTGGACTCCTGAGACTGACTAAACAACACCACTGAGGTTGTGGTGTTGAAGGCATTGGACAGAAGAGGAGCAAAACAGCCATGTTTTGATGTTTAGTGAGTCTCCCTAGACCATTCTGCTTTGGGCATGGCACATAGGCCAGTAAAATCACATTCTGCTAAGACTAAGACACAATCTAGTACAAACTAAAAGACCCTCTGAATTGCTGTATTTGGGGCTTTTTCTGTAAGATTTTTTATACAATATTAAGTCCTATAAAAATATCTACAGAGAAGAACACTAGGAAAGGTATCTTACATATCAAAAGATCAAGAGAAGTCTGTGAAAAATGCTGGGGAGAACTAAGTGTTAAAAGTACACCAAATCACAAAAATGTAAAAGACATTTAAATCTATTTATATGGAAATTCTAGTTTGATGCAGAAGCCCAAATCAAGTCTAGTCAATCAGTCAACCCTATTTTCTAGGATTTTTCTTTATTTTCCTTAATCTGCAAAGAATTCAAAGCCTCAAGTTTTACCAGCATCCAAATGAGAGAGACAGATCTTGACAATGTGGACAAATATTAGAGATGGATGAAATAGTTAAGACAACACAGGGATCAGCCCAAACCTTCACTAAAAAAGCAGATGGAAATTTATGATAATTAAATCTGTACGGGTAATTTTAGGTTTTTCTACAGTTTCATGCATATCTGAACTAATTCCTGAGTTTGGGGCTAGAAGAGATGTTACAAAAATGACTAAGACAACATTAATATTTTCAGTGGGAATGGAAGATGATTGCATGAATGTTTTTACATGCACCTTTTTTTTTTCTCATGGGATTTCCAGTACAGCTATTTTTAAGCAACAGGGAGTTTGGCTAACTTGGAAATAAAATACGAACAAACATTCAGATTTTGGAGGGCTGGATTTAACCTCTTCACCCTTCTTTTGCTTTTAATGTCTATCTAGCACATGAATAACCAGCAGAAAAAGAAAGGGGAGGAAAAGAAGAAAGAATTTCACATTCCTATATTCCAGCCAGCACATTCCTTGGGAGCATAAGTGAGGTGGTTCAAAAAATGCAGACTTCGGAATTTATGTGATTTTGGTATGTGTAGAAATGCACTTTGGATGCATTAATACTAGTGGTTGAAGAATGACGCCCTTTGGAGCGTCAGTTTAATCTATTTAACTCTTCAAATTTCAACATGTTTATTTCCTATATTACTCTGAAGTAAAAGTCACATAGAAGCATCTATAAGCATCAAATCATGCTGCTGTTCATGCGTCTGTCAGTGGGAAGTGGCAATGCACATAATACAAGACATACAATGCATGGAAGAGAAGGTAGTGTGATGCCTGAGAAATAGGATTAAGAGCCAGGAGCCTTGGGTACAATTCTCAGCTCTGCCACAAATGTCTTTGTGACCTTGAGAAAAAACCTCTCCCAGCTTCATCTGTAAATGCTTCTCTTTCTCACAAGGTTGTTGTGAGCTCAAATTAATTTAGAGATGTCAGGCATTTTTCCATCCCTTTGCAGAAAGCACCATAAAACATAGCCTATTCAATTTGTCCTGAGGTGAAAAGTGTAAAAAGAGAGGGAAAATAAGTGAAACAGATTAACGCCACCCCCTAACACCCCCAACAAAAAACACAGACTTAAATATTATGGGCCACCTACCCTCCTTCAGTTTGACCTGCTGACTCCCTGCAACACTTTCACATGTGCTGGAATTCAGCCCTTTCTCTTTCCTTCAGTATTTTCCTTTCCCACCCTTCCTGCTGTTCCTACCTGTACAGCTGCTAAAGTTTTAAGTGCCCCACACTTATCAGATTAAGTTTGTTTAATTGTAGGTCTTTTAACTGCTCATGCTCTTATTTCAGAGATCATTGGTAATGTTTCCATTGCAGAAGGCAAACCTGCAGCCAGAAAAAAATTTACATTTCTTCTCCTACAAGCTTGCATCAGATTTTCTGGCCTATATCCATTAAGACAGCTGAACAAGCAGGAAAAAGAAGTCCATTTAGTGTTACTCATGATATTTAAATCAACCTTGCAAAATAATACAATCCCTACTTATAAGTCTGCATATAGTAGTCTGAAAATATTTTACAGTAGATCATATATTTTTATTTTCTCTGCACATGCCTGACCTTTAATGTTAAAAATTAGCAGGATTAAGTTCAGTGTCCATTTCAACTGTGTGTGATGTCTTCGGTTATATACAATACATGTAAAAAAGGAAGCATCAGGAGTCAGCCCTTGGGTGAAATTCATTGAATTTACTGAATGTAAATCAATGCAGGAAGCACAGAGTCCAATCAGGCTGGGGAGGTTGCATTGCTGAAAAAAACTATAGGTAGAAAAGGGAAAGCCTGATAAATTTTGCGTCCAGAAAGTAATTAGAGCTTTCTGTGTCACGGTACACACAGATCAGTAATTTATTCATTTTTACTCTATTTAAATAGGAGGAAAGTAGTGTCCTTTTAGAAAGGTATCAATTCAAATCCTCATATTTCCATAGTGAAATTTCTCGCACTATTTAAAATCAATACCTCATATCTTGTCTGAATGTGTCTCCAAACCTTGGTCTTGTTATGTCTTTTTATAGTACAATAAACTGTTGTTTGCTACCAGAAAGCCTTATACATGCAGAAACTTTGAAACTGTAACCAAGAAATTTCTTCTCTTTCTGAATTTCTTCTTGGCTAATCCAAGGAGACTGAACTTCTTGGTTTGTCACTACGAGGCATACTTTCCAGATGCTAGACTCATTCTTGTCGCCTTTTCAGAAATATTTCCAAATCTTTTTACAAAAATGTAAAGATTTTCTTATGCCTTATTTCTGTCTTAGAGTACTCTGTGTCTGTGTACTGTTCCCTTGGCTATGAAGTGCAAAGTTCTTTTTGAAGCACTTACATCCCTGAATATAATATGATAAAATGGTTATTGTCAGAGTGTTATTAAGACTTGTGTATATTACTGCTGAGGAATCATAGAATAGTTAGGGTTGTAAGGAATCACTAGATGATCTCTGCAGATAACTAGTCCAACCCCCACACCAAGGCAGGGTCATGTAATTAGTCTCTCTATCCATGGAACATATTCACTGATCAAATTTACATCAGTGAGGATTTATTATGTTGGAAATTGCAGAGAATTCAATTACAAAAGCATAGTAATAGACTAGAGAAATATGTGGCGTAACATATATTTTGTGTGGTAGCTGTTTATAGTCAGTTAAAAAATTGTCCATTTTCTTTTAGTTTCTGAACTGGTTAGCTGCAATAATTATAATAATTAATTACCTAATTAATTGTAGGTAGTTTAATTTGTCATAAAAACTGATGTGAAGACTCTTTATCCATTTTATGAAAAAGCAGGATGAGAGAGAAGTTGAAAGAGAAAAAATCATTTTACTCACATGGTTACTGATTCAAAAAGTCCAGCTGGAAGCATTTTCTTTAGTGTTGTCAATCAGAAATTGAGCTGAATTTTCTAAACTTGGCCTCCCAGTTATGGTCACAAAATATAAACAAAAAAGCACCTCTGCATGCTAGAAAATAATTGTGCTCACAGCAAACAGATTTCACTATGCAAAATGGCATAAAACCAGAACTAAATGCAGTATAAAGAAAGAACAAAGTTAGAAAATGAAAGCAATTAAGAACTGGGAGGTTTTATGGACACTGTGCATTTCTTAATTATAATATTAATTTTATTAATATTAATTTGTTTTCAGGTTACTGCTTGTCCTGGGGTGACTTCATGGTGTGTATCTCATATCGCCCAGACATGAATATTGTGCCTTTTCTGTGCCTTTAAAAACTGGGTGTGAGAGGAAAAAAAGTCAGATAAACTTTTTCAAAGCAGTTCTGTGCTCCAAGGACACTGTTATCTTGCTCGGTGCTTTTCTGCGGGGAGTGGAGCAGGAAGAAGCACCCTTCTGGCTTCTCTTCGGGCAGTTTTTTTCAGCTCTTTTTCTTTGGAAAGAGACAGAGAGTTGAATTTTTTTTCCCCTTGGGACTTCGCTCTTTTTTTTGTTTGTTTTTTTTTCCTTTTTCTCTTCTAGACTTGTTCAGAACATCAGGACATCCAAACCTGGTACTGTGAGACCTTACCCTGGTCTGGAGGGGCGGGGGGGGGCTCCCACACCAACCCAGCTCGAGAAGAAGGAGAGAGACCACACTCACAGAAAGACTCTGAAAGTTTTCCAGGTTTTCGAGAGAGAGAGATTTTATTATATAGCATTCTTTTTTTTTTCTTTTTTTTTGTGTGTTTGTTAAATAAATAGTTTTTTTCATCTCTTTCACTTTCCTCTAAAAAAGATTTCTTTCCCAAACCTAGGAGTAGTAGGAGAGGGGAAGTAACTGTAATTTGCCTTCTATCAGAAGATATTTTTCCTCCAAATTTCCTCAAACCAACACACTGCTTCATTTTGTAAAGATGTATTTTAATTTTTACATGAATGTCATCATCTCCAATTTTATTTATTACTATTCTATAGTGTATTTTTTTGTTTGGATTCAACACAAGATTCATGTGACAGAATTTCTTATTTTACTTACTCAGTCACACCCTAACTAATAGTAGTTTTAACATAGACTTTAGCTAACATAAAAGTAGCTTTATATTCTTCCATGTACCTAAACAACATAATATTCAATTCTGCAGTATATGTAGACATTATTTCTTTTCTCTTGCTGAGATAAGAAAGAGTCATTTCTTATATCCAGGTGCCTAGCCCCAGAAGTGCGTTAGGAGGTCTTCCTGACACAGGGTACATTATTGTACCAAATAATTTTTTTAATGCATTGGAAAAGTCATTCAAAAAGAATAAGAAAAAATGTTCAAAATAAGATAATTGAAGTCAAAGGATTAACTGGGGCTTTTGGTTTTTTCCAGCTCTAAAATTGATGGCAATACTTGCTTTCACCATTCAGTCATGAGTCAGGAGGGTAAAAGTGGTTCTTCCTGAGACACTAGTAAGACATGAGAAGATATTCAATCTGTGTGTAGCAGTTTCAGCCAGAGTGTTTGAGATCCAGGGTGCAAACTATTTGAGCCATTTCTAATCTCACTTTCCTTGTGCTGGGTGACCAGAACACTCAGTGTCCAAGAAGATACTCTGAGTTTGTTAAAGGCAGGCATTTGCAAAAAAAAACCCAAACAAACTGAGACCCCTTATACTAAATGTTTTGTGTTTATTTATTAATTTATTTATTTTGATTTTTCATGTGGAGATTTGCTTTTTGCTTTCTATCCTCAATGTCTTTTTACCTCTCTTCCAATTTTTCAAAACAAGTGAGTTATTATAACAGAGCCTGCTGAAAGTCATGTTCTATAGACAGCAGAACTCATTTTTACAGAAATGTTCTTTTGTCAAGTTGTTGCCTATGGAGACCTTTCTAGTATGCAAACTGCAGTGCTTTTAGGGAGACAGACATGCTCCATGCTGCTGTCACAGAATAGGAGAGAAAGTTGACCATCAGATTCTGTCCTCCCCTGGCATCCTTCCCATCCCACTCTAACACACCTTCAGAGCTTTTCCTCAGTGACAGGACCAGATGACCCAACAGACAACCTATATTTTGCTGGTTCTCCCCAATGGTGATGTTCTGTGTGCTTGGCAAAAACGGAAGGCACAGCTCATGGAACATGTGAGCGTTGCCAGGAACGTGCAGCCAGGAGCGTTTCTTCTAGCTAAAACACTGTAAAATTTAGCATAAAACAAACTGGATACATTCATCTTCAAATACAGTTTACCACAGTCTAAAATCTCCTGGACTTAATCCAGTGCATGCCCTACAATGAACCATAGATTAAGTCTACTAATCCCTTCATTATATATTTGCATATTGAAGGCTCCCATCAATCTTGCCTCTGTTTTTTTAAATAATAATGTGCTGGCTGCCTAATAAACTATTTGACATAAGTGTCATTTTTCCTTCTGTAATCCATTGAGTTCAGTGTATAACCTAATTGCAGATCTTACGTCATTCATGCTCAGAATTTTCAAGCTTGCAACCTAAACTCAGTTTCTTTAAATACAAGTTCAAGACAACTAAACATACTGCCTGCTTTTAGAACCAAGAAGTTATTCAATCCTAGTTGTTTAGCAATTTACAGGTGATTGGTATCTTTGCTTATATTTCTGTTTGAAGAATGAACATCTAAGCATCTTGTTCAATACATCCATTACATGTGACCAGAGACTGAAGTTTTGAAAGACTCCATTTTAATCATAGAGCATCTCCATCCTCCAGCAACTTTTTATTCTGTATGTATTTAACAATTAGTAATTAGAGTTTATTGGTATCTGTAAAGAAGACAATGGAATACCAGTTTTTACCAGCTGTAAATGGTGGGCTTGCATTCAGATGCTTGCCTGACCATGTAAAAAATGGAAACATGCCAATTAGAATTTTTCTACCTGACAGATTTCAATCCTCTCTTTTGATTTCTCTTATTTTCTTGTGAAACCTCTGTAGAAAATGCTTGCTATGACGTTATCAAAAGGGTCTTTCTTTGTGTGCTGGAGTTTTCAGAGTAACAATAAAAACCTACATGCACAGACACAAAATGATTGAAGGGAAAAAAAAGCTACAGAACACTCATTGAAGCTTCATGAACAACAACATATTTTTTTGTTTTAATCTTATTCCATTCCTGATATCATATTCCCTGTAAAGTGTTCAATTATTAGCACTGTAAGAAAACTGGAGAATGATGTGCTTTACAGGTCTTGTATCTGAATTAAGATAAAATAATGAAAAGCTGAGGTAGTAATAACTTCAGTTGGAACTTGGCATCTCATCCATCTTTTCCCCGCTCTGTTTTGGGAAATTGACCTTACTAAGACGACATTTCCATGCACTAATACGTAACACAACATGCAAAATCACCAGGAAAACTGAAAGGCAGAGAGACTAGAAGGAACTGCTGGTGTAAAACAGCTTTTAAAGTGAATGTGCGAACTCAGACATTGGTAGGTTTTGGAATGGATACTCTGTCTTATACTTCAAAGGGTCTTAGTACCCTTTGCCCAACCAAAAGCTAGTGCCAAGTGCTAGAGCAAGAGAAAGGAAATGCTAACCTGTCTCAGAAAAGAGAAAAACACAGGTTTAAGAAAGCAAGACTAAATGGTAAAGGAAGAAGAAAACCACATTATTTCTTTATTTTACTCAGAAAAAAAAAAAAAAAGACCTAGTCCACCATACTTTGTGCAAAAAGAAATACACTGATGGTTTTTCTATCACAATCTTTATCAGGAGAGATGAAAAACAAGATAGATAAAATACCACTCTAAACCCGAGGTAAGGACTTCCAAAGAATGCCTCAGACAGAATGGGTCTTTCTGTCACCTATAACCCACAAACACTTGCTTTAGATGATGTTTGGTGACTTACAGTGATAATAATAAACTAGGTAATCATAACCAAAAGCAAGGCAATTTCTACATAACTAATAAACATTTTACCAAGCTCAAGAGGAAATCTAGAAGGAAAATAACTTATGTCATGAATAGCTAGAAATCTTATCTTGTTTACCCTGTGAGTTTTTCCAGGCACTATGTGTCTTCTATGTTGTCTCTTGCATAATGTCAAGAAAACTGTTGGCAATTTTAAAAATAGAGATAATATTAAGCTGAACTAAAGAGTTTCATAGATAAGGTGCTTTGCTAACAGTAATAGTCTCTCCAAAGACAAAGGACATGCTGGTAATCAAAAGAATAGAGGACTTAATCCTCATGAACCTATTTAGTATTGATTACAAACAGCAAAGTTTTTAAAAGGCCTGCTTTTAAAATAATATTCTGGTCAGCAACAGGAATTTCAAGTGGCACAGAACCCTGGTGGTACAAAGGGGAATAGATACGTGCATTTTCCCTAGCAAGCTGCATTTCAGCTGTGGATTAGTTGCCTGTGTATGTTCATAGGGAGGAAGGGAAAAAGGGCCATGAGATGAGTTCAGATCCTATGGATCTGATAGTGGGCTACAATCCTAGTTTTGATTTTTTGGTTAAGGGTATTTGGGCAAGTTTCTTTTGTTTCTCTGGGTTCTACTATACTGTTTGCCAACTGCTCTAAATTATGTGGCCTGTGAAGCTTTCAGAAATAAATATAGAGAGCGGCTCAATTTAAATCTAATAAATTTAAGTTTTGTTTTAACACTAATCTTCTGCTTCAGTAGTCATTTAGGTTGAAATGAGAAGCATGATATATATGCTGAAGTTTAGATGATTAACATTGGTTTCAATACTGATACTAGTGGAGGGTTTAAAGAAGGACAGAACAAAATACTGGAAAGAGTATATTCATGCAATTACACCTGAGAGACCAGAGTACAATCTTCAGATGGTTTTATTGCTACTATATTTGATGGATACAACTCGGATGCCTGCCTTTTCTCTCCTACTCCTCCTTCATGTCTCTTGCTCAGTTTGTTAGTCTCTGTTAAACGTATTTTTAGGCTCCTTGATGTTCCTTTCATATTTTGTATTTATGGTATCTCATAACTGTCATGTCCAATATAGGACAAATAATTCCCTTGGGCTCCATTGTGCCTGAGTCACCCTTTAATATTTTGCCATAAACAAACAGAACTATTCAGAAACTGGATGTCAATGGTAGCTCTTCAATTGTTAAAGAGAAAAGCCACATTCATAACTGAATTTGAATGAATTTTGCTTTCAATTTGAATTGCAGGCCTGATCTCTTACAAATGAGGCAGTACATGAACAGTCTGTGTAAAAAATTCTCTGTCTCTGAGAATAAATTTAACCTAACTTTATTAACCCTAGTCTACATCTGTCTCCATAAAAAATACAATATTCTTTGATTTACACGGCCGCATATTAGAACAGTACATTTGGAGCTATTACGTCACAGACACAGTTAATGAAGAATCACGTTGTCAAGCATAAATATGTGATTAAGGAGACATTAAATGTATCCATGATTCAAGTAGTAACTTACACTCTAGACCTGGTCAATTCACTTGTTCTGTTTTCTTTTTGAACACCAAAGAAAATCTTTGAACATCTCATTCACCTTGCTTGAATGGAGAGAAACACTGAACACAAATAGGATACTATTTGTAAACGCCAACTACTTTGCTCTAGAAATTTCGTCTTCACTTCATGGGTCAGTAATTTCAGACAGCTGAAAGCATTGAATTAAAGTCAGTTTAATGCTATTATGCATGTCATGTCACGTTAGAAAGTAAACTTACCAATTACAATGTTTTCCAAATATCTTCAACAAACAGCATTGCACAGGAACACAAATATCCAAGGCTTCTGTGTTGCATTTTCCAAACAAAATTGCAGACACCAAATTTTTTAATGGTCAAAAAGGCTCAGGTAAAGTCAGCTGAAATACTTATATAATATAAATTTTTTACCCTTCTTTCATGGCATAATTCTCAACTGTAGGGGATTCCTTTACATTGAGCCATGTCAGGATCTGAATACCACTAAACAATAGGGTCCTGTTCCAAACAACAGAATAAAGATTTTCAGAAACACATCCTTTAAATCTGTGCTACACCTTACTTGACTTGCAAAACACATGGCTTCATTGATTTTGAAAATCAGCAGGTTTACTGGTGCAGCAACATATACAGAGCCCAACAGCACTGATACACCATATTACCAAATGCTTGGACAAACCTGTACCTCAGGAGCTAAGAACTGTTTCACTACCCATAAGTATTGCAGTATAGAAGAACCACTACGCAGTAAATGCACACCCTCATTCAAAATTGCCTTACACAGAGCTTTTTGAAAGAAATAGTATTAGTATTTTAAAATAATGGAAGAGTTAATCCTGTCAATGTGAATATTCAGAAAACCCAAAAATCTGATAAGAAGCCTATGATAATGGCTGAAGATTTTACATTTCATTTGCTTGAATACTAGAGTTTTTAAGAAAGATGAGGTAATGATACCCTTGAGGTTACAGAAGGGGTTTTTTTCTCCTATGAAAAATTCATAACTGCATGGAAGTGTACAGCACTGCATAACTGCGAGGAAGGTGTCGAAATTGGAAAAGCTACAGAAGAGTCTTGATTTTTAGAAGCATGATTATCTGCAGTGAGGGATCAGGAACACTGTTTTCCAGCAAGTGGCAGAAGCAGCCAGCATGAAGAAGCACGCACCCAGGCAAAATCAGTCAGTCATAATTTAGAATGCAGTGATATGCTGAGCTAAAATAAAATAATTTTTAAAAAGCTTTGAATAAAATTATGTAAGAATCAGATCCTCAGGTGCTATAAATGAGACTCCACCTGGAGCAATGTGTTCAGTTCTGGGATCTTCAAAATAAGAAGGCTGTGGACCTCCTGGAGTGAGTCCAGAGGAGGCCATAAAGATGATCAGAGGGCTGGAGCACATCTGAAGACAGGCTGAAACAGTTGGGGTTGTTCAGCCTGGAAAAGAGAAGGCACCAGGGAGACCACACAGGATTTTCCAGTGCCTAAAGGCACCCTGCAAGAAAGCTGGAAAGGGAATTTTTACGAGGTATGTGGTGATAGGACATGGGGTAATGGCTTTAAACAAAAAGAGGGTAGGTTTATATGAGATATTAGGAAGAAATTCTTTACTGTGAGCGTGCTGAGGCACTGAAACAGGTTGTCCAGAGAAGTTATGGATGTTCTATCCCTATCAGCGTTCAAGGCCAGGCTGGATGGGGTTTTCAGCAACCAGGTCCGGTAGAATGTGTGCCTGCCCATGGCAGGGGGTTTGGAACTAGAGGATCTTTAAGGTCTCTTCCAAGTCGTACCATTCTATGATTATACGAATTCTTTGCAGATCTTGGAATTAAGTGAAGGTCTCCCAGCTGAAGATGTGATGCGAACTAGAATCAACTGGCCATATGCTCCACTGATTGAATTTTCAGATGGTGGAATGGCAAGAGTGTGTGGCAAAGTAATAAACTAATTGTTTTTTCCTTGTTCCGACTATCATATAATTTGAAGCATTATTGAAGCTGTCTAATGATCTTGCATTTTTCTGAAACAGAGCTGGAAATAGATCTGTAATATAAACTAAAGTTCTGTGACATCATGTGTGTGTTTTTAGTAAATAGACACATTTTTTAGGGTTAGGGTTAGGGTTAGGGTTAGGTTAGGGTTTGGGTTAGTATTATAAAGAGAACTGAAGTGACAAGTCTAGGAAAACTTCCCTAATCACATGAATTCAGTGACCAGCAAGCCCCTTTAATGAAAAGTACAACCAGAATATGGCATTTCTCTCTTAAAATGGTCTCTTTGTAGTCTGTGATCTTGTTGCTGTCCATCAGTCTGATGGACTGATGCATACGATCTTCTAAAGAACAAGATAATATATGGCTTTTAATTTGACTTCCCAATTCAATTGCCTGACGAATAGAATGCTGCAGCGCATTTGAAAAAACAAGCAGACAAAAACACAACACAAAATCTATGCCTAGCATTAAAATGGAATTTGTAAAAGTTTTTGGTGGTTTAATTGTCTATTTACAGAATAACATCGGTTATCCTGTGAATCATCTGACTTCATTTAATACTGTTATATTCCACGTATCATTGATACTGTGGCCTCAGTTGTTATGACATCAGAGACAATCAGTCAGGCAGCCAGAAGACCATGCTTGTACATGGTCTTTTACAACGTGTATTTTTGCTAGATATTAATGATTTTCAAGCAAAGAAAAGTATCCCAGCATTTCATGATCCTCTTTCTTTAAAGGTTAGAAAGAATTATGTAGAACACATTTTCTTTTAGTTCAGATTTATTATATTTGATTTGTTATATTATCAATCAGTGCAATATTGTTATAAAAATCATCAGTAAGGCATATTTGGGCATAACATATATTTCATTTCACCCATGAAAGAAAAAAAAGTTTTTTAAGCTTGAAGAGAAAAGATGTTTCAGACATCAGGAAGTTCTAGAAATAAGGTTAGGGTTAGGGTTAGGGTTAGGGTTAGGGTTAGGGTTAGGGTTAGGGTTAGGGTTAGGCTCTGTCAGGAGGGATGTAAGTGCCTTAGTTTGAGACAGTTTTAAGGAGAGCACTCTGGAATGAGTTGTCTACTCTAAAGGTTCCAACAATCCCTTTCCACCAATAAGAAATGAATACTAATAGATGAAAGTCAGAAAAACAGCAGCTTATTAACAGAATGCCAACAAGCAGGAGCACCGAAAAAGGTAAATAACTGCTAGATATCAAATTGTTAGACCTCACCACTCCTCTGGAACAAGGAGAGACCTCATCTACTATGTCTGCATACTCCATTTGTCAAACACATCTACACGCCATTTCAAAAGTGAGTATTAGAAATTAAATGACATCAGAATTGGGTGACTAAAAATGTTAATTCAATTACAAAACATTTTGGCACTCTTCTTGCTCCAGATGTCTTTTTTAAGTTAAATATTTGACATCTTCCAATATAAATGTTAGCAGTTTCTTTGGTAGAAAATTGAATGATGCAAGTGTTCTGATTATTTCCAGATGTTGTATTGATAGCTGCATAGGTAGGCACTGTAGGCAAATAGCAGAAACCACAAAAATGAATTTAACAGGAAAAGGCCATACAAGCACATACATTCTAGAAATTCCTGGTTTGTAGCACATTACCTGTCATGAACTAAATACAATTATCTGGAAGAACAGTAGACATATGCCTGAAATGACAAAACCCGTTGTTAATTCATACATGAAGAGCCATTAATAAAGCATTTTTTTCTATTATGAAAGTATCTAAAATATGTCAGCTAACAATTTAGAGGCAGCTGTTAGAAACAACTTTCCCCCTCCATACCAGCCTGCTCTGTAGGTATGTGTGGAGATCATCAGCTTCAGCCTCCTCTCCAGCATGTTTCTAAAGTTTCAAGGCTTTCTATCCACATGGATTATTTCCAGGGTCTGGGAAGGAGCTTCTGAGGAGAAGCTGTTTTTCAGTTTCCTTCTCCTTAACCAATTCGGTGGCAATCTCAGTTTAACTGTTAATGTGGCATATTTTCAGGTCTTCATGCTTTCATATAATTTTTGAAGTCTTTGAAAAGGCTTAGACTCTTGATTCAGCTAAATTCTGAAAAACCTCACATCCATTACTGCCATTTGTTCATTTTATATGCCTTTTTGTACAGATTTAAGTTATGAATCTGTTTCTTCTTCCATTTTTAAAATTCTCCCAGAGTCTCCAGAATCCTCCCCTTCCTTCTTTTACCAAAGTTATGCCTTTGTCTCAGATGCAGTAATCAAAAATATTGATTAGGACAAAAGCCTAATCAATGGCATACAAACATTCTATGGCATTCTATGTTTATGGCATATAAACATAGAATTTTTATTTGTCCTATTAAATGCGGGAGGTCCAGCCTCAGTGTTCCTAGCTGTCTATCAAGAAGACCCCACCCCAAGTGACGGAAGCTCCTCCCTGGAGGAGGACTCCATGGGCAGCACTGAGGTCTGAGGCCCTCCTCTCTCTCCAGAATGTTCAATTTAGTTCGACCCCCCCCCATTCGTTGATTGTTGTTATACCCTCCCCTCAGTTAATTTTACTGGCTCCCGGACCCTCAGACCCTCCCCTCATTCGCATCCCCACTGGTTGCTCCCCTAAACCCCGCCCAAGTTCTGCCTCCATTTTAAACCCCTGTAAGCCCCCTGTTCTTCGGAGTTCTCCCTCCACACCTCTCCCTCCCGGATCCCCTTGCCTACCCCTCAGTAAAGGAGACTTGGAGGAGACCCCCTCTCGCCTCCCTTTGCCTCTTTCCACCTTTTACTCCATCGCGCCTCACCTGTGCTCACCAGGAGCCGCCTCACCTCCCGCGTGAGTGACCCGTGCAGTGCCCGAGTCCTTTTTCGGCTCACAGGCCCCCCGCCGAGCCGGCGTCCTTGGCTGAGGCCGGAGAGGATAGCCAGGCAAAAATTAAAGTCATCTTTCATTGCATGTTCTTCATGACTTTCTATCCCTTCAGCATGTTGAAAGGCAATAATAAAGTCTCATCTTGCATTCAGCAAAGTTTGTATCTTTTATCAATGCTGGAGGTAACAAAGCATATGGGAATACCACTTCTGTGATACAGTAGAGTTCAGTTACAAATTCTGGCTTCCTTTTGCCTAGAGATGGGCATGTATATAGCTGTTAACACTTAATTTCCTCATCCATCATCAGATACTAGCATATTTTCTTGTGTTGCAAAGAGTGGACACAGCTATCTCTCATTTTTAAAATAATTATTTCAATAAAAGAAGGACTCTTGAATCCTAATGATAGGGCTATAAAAAGCAATTAAAAAAAGATAAAGCATTGCTTCTTAATAAATTTCTAACTAATGATTGTTTGGCCTCAAGTTTTTCACAATTCACAGCACCACGACATATATATTATACAATTCCTTACGGCATGTCCTCTGTTATATGCCGTATGCCATATGGATGTATTGGGTTTCCATGGCCTGGTTTTTGGTAGCAGGGGGGCCACAGAGGTGGCTTCTGTGAGAAGCTTCTAGAAGCTTCCTCCATGTCCATCAGAGCCAATCCCTGGTGGCTCCAAAGATGGATGTGCTAGGCCAATTAGAAATGCCTCTTTAATAACAGATTTAAGAAGAAAGTAATTTGCACAGTTTTAATTGTGGCCAGAGAAGAGCAGAGTGAGAACATGTGAGAGGAACAACTCTGCAGACACCAAGGTCAGTGAAGAAGGAGGGGGAGGTGCTCCAGGCACAGGAGCCAAGATTCCTCTGCAGTCCGTGGTGCAGACCATGGAGAAGCAGCTGTGCCGCTGCAGCCCATGGAGGTCCACAGGGGTGCAGAGGTCCACCTGCAGCTCGTGGAGGAGCCCACACCAGAGTGGGTGGATGCCTTGAGGAGGCCTAATGCATCCTTTGGGAGGCCCGTGGAGAGAGGAATCCCCACTGGACCAGCTTTGAAGGACTGCACTCTGTGTAAGAGTGACCCACACTGCAGCAGTTATGGGAGGACTGTTGCCTGTGGGATGGGCTCACAATGCAGCAATTCACAGATAGCTGTTGCTTGTGAGATGCAGTCACATCGGAGAAGTTAATGGAGAACTCTTCCTGTGGGAGGGAACCCACAGTGCAACAAGGGAAGGACTCCTCTCCCTGAGCGGCAGGAGAAATGACTAGTGATGAATTTACTGTAACCCCCATTCCCTGTCTCCTTCCCCTGCTAGGGTAGGAGATAGAGCTGGGAAGTAAGGGGGAGGGTTTTTTTAGGGGCTTATTTTACTTCTCATTATCCTGCTCTGATTTTGTTAGTAATAAATTCACTTCATATCTCTGTTTTGCTCATGATGGTATTTGATGAATGATCTCTCACAGCCCTTATCTCAACCCATGAATCCTTCATTATATTTTCTCTCTCTTGCCCGGCTGTGGAGGGGAGCAATAGAGCAGCTTTGGTGGGTGCATGGCATCCAGACAGAATCAACCTATGACACTGGATCACACAGAATTAGGAAAGTTTCAACTCTAAAGCAAAATCAGACCTTATGCTACCTTCTGCAAGAGTCTCTTGTGATTTNCCGGATCCCCTTGCCTACCCCTCAGTAAAGGAGACTTGGAGGAGACCCCCTCTCGCCTCCCTTTGCCTCTTTCCACCTTTTACTCCATCGCGCCTCACCTGTGCTCACCAGGAGCCGCCTCACCTCCCGCGTGAGTGACCCGTGCAGTGCCCGAGTCCTTTTTCGGCTCACAGGCCCCCCGCCGAGCCGGCGTCCTTGGCTGAGGCCGGAGAGGATAGCCAGGCAAAAATTAAAGTCATCTTTCATTGCATGTTCTTCATGACTTTCTATCCCTTCAGCATGTTGAAAGGCAATAATAAAGTCTCATCTTGCATTCAGCAAAGTTTGTATCTTTTATCAATGCTGGAGGTAACAAAGCATATGGGAATACCACTTCTGTGATACAGTAGAGTTCAGTTACAAATTCTGGCTTCCTTTTGCCTAGAGATGGGCATGTATATAGCTGTTAACACTTAATTTCCTCATCCATCATCAGATACTAGCATATTTTCTTGTGTTGCAAAGAGTGGACACAGCTATCTCTCATTTTTAAAATAATTATTTCAATAAAAGAAGGACTCTTGAATCCTAATGATAGGGCTATAAAAAGCAATTAAAAAAAGATAAAGCATTGCTTCTTAATAAATTTCTAACTAATGATTGTTTGGCCTCAAGTTTTTCACAATTCACAGCACCACGACATATATATTATACAATTCCTTACGGCATGTCCTCTGTTATATGCCGTATGCCATATGGATGTATTGGGTTTCCATGGCCTGGTTTTTGGTAGCAGGGGGGCCACAGAGGTGGCTTCTGTGAGAAGCTTCTAGAAGCTTCCTCCATGTCCATCAGAGCCAATCCCTGGTGGCTCCAAAGATGGATGTGCTAGGCCAATTAGAAATGCCTCTTTAATAACAGATTTAAGAAGAAAGTAATTTGCACAGTTTTAATTGTGGCCAGAGAAGAGCAGAGTGAGAACATGTGAGAGGAACAACTCTGCAGACACCAAGGTCAGTGAAGAAGGAGGGGGAGGTGCTCCAGGCACAGGAGCCAAGATTCCTCTGCAGTCCGTGGTGCAGACCATGGAGAAGCAGCTGTGCCGCTGCAGCCCATGGAGGTCCACAGGGGTGCAGAGGTCCACCTGCAGCTCGTGGAGGAGCCCACACCAGAGTGGGTGGATGCCTTGAGGAGGCCTAATGCATCCTTTGGGAGGCCCGTGGAGAGAGGAATCCCCACTGGACCAGCTTTGAAGGACTGCACTCTGTGTAAGAGTGACCCACACTGCAGCAGTTATGGGAGGACTGTTGCCTGTGGGATGGGCTCACAATGCAGCAATTCACAGATAGCTGTTGCTTGTGAGATGCAGTCACATCGGAGAAGTTAATGGAGAACTCTTCCTGTGGGAGGGAACCCACAGTGCAACAAGGGAAGGACTCCTCTCCCTGAGCGGCAGGAGAAATGACTAGGGATGAATTTACTGTAACCCCCATTCCCTGTCTCCTTCCGCTGCTAGGGTAGGAGATAGAGCTGGGAAGTAAGGGGGAGGGTTTTTTTAGGGGCTTATTTTACTTCTCATTATCCTGCTCTGATTTTGTTAGTAATAAATTCACTTCATATCTCTGTTTTGCTCATGATGGTATTTGATGAATGATCTCTCACAGCCCTTATCTCAACCCATGAATCCTTCATTATATTTTCTCTCTCTTGCCCGGCTGTGGAGGGGAGCAATAGAGCAGCTTTGGTGGGTGCATGGCATCCAGACAGAATCAACCTATGACACTGGATCACACAGAATTAGGAAAGTTTCAACTCTAAAGCAAAATCAGACCTTATGCTACCTTCTGCAAGAGTCTCTTGTGATTTATCAGAATGAATGGAAAAAAAATTCTGTCTTCAAAAGTAGGATACTTCTGGCTACTCCTCATTTTCAGAAACCCAAATACAACAGGGAAGATGGTATGGTATGGTATTTAAGTTTAATTTTAAAAAAGGTATTTAAATAAAAAAAATCACCAGAGACTGTTTTATTGTGGGATTTAAGTTGTAGACAATGGTGGTTACTGTGGTAGACTTGCACAGTTTAACTCAGTTATCCTTCTAAAAAGGAAATGCAAGATCAGCCATAAATGTGTCAGTTACAATTAACAATGACAAATAAGTCACTTTTGCAGTAAGGACATATATCTTCCATCTCCACCCACCCCTTTTTTTAAAATACTTTTTGATTTTAGGCTGGAAAACTCCATGAGGTGGGCACTGTGTTTAGTCACATTGCCTGGGACAAGTATTCTTTTAAAAGTTAATCCTTTTAAAAAGTTTGCTTTCCTTACTGTTATGCATACTCATAATTTTGGGAATTTTTAAATATATTTTTCTTTCTAGGATTCCACCATTTTTCTTGATACTGTGTTATGAAAATTCCCCATAATTTTCAGTAAGAGCTGAATAAATTAAGTTTTATTGTCGTATGTGCTCATGCTTATTGTAACTACAGATGGATAACTACTCAGATGCCTAGAGATGCTTCCTTCTAGCATGCCAAATGCTGTATCTGTTGTTTAATATATAAATTCAAACTCATACTAAACTGCAGACATTACATGGAGGTTCACACTGAGTTTCATTCCACCCCTCATCCATAACATGTTTTTAATTTTATCTATGGAACTCTTAATTTTTCTTCTGAAATCTCCCCATAGTTTGTTGTCAAGTCCTTATACGATATCAATGGGTGCTTTAGTTAACTAAATGTCACAACTGTTATTTAGAATGCAACATGTTGATCATCTTGAGTGCCATCATGCTGCATGTACGGGACAACCAGGGGATCAGGTCCAGCCACCATTAGTTTATGAGAGGCAGGTCCATCCTGAGCAACCTAATCTCCTTCTTATGACACCATGACTCACTCAGTGAGTGAGGGAAAGGCTGTTTATGTTAATGTTAACAATAACTACCTGGACTTTCGTAAAGCTTTTGATGCTGTTTCCCACAACATTCTCCTGAAGAAACTGTCTACTCATTGCTTGGATGTATGAACTGTTTTCTGAATAAAAACTTGCTGAATGGCCAAGCCCAGAGAGTGGCAGTGAACGGAGTTAAACCCAGATGGTGGCTGGAACACCACAAGCGGTGCTTTTCAGGGCTCAGTATTGGACCTTTCCTGTTTAATATCTTTATCAATGATCTGGATGAGGGGATCACTGACTGCACCCTCAGTATGTTTGCAGATGACACCATGTTAGGTGGGAGTGATGATAGGCTCTACAGAGGGATAGGGACAGGCTGGATCTATTGTCCAAGGCCAGTTTTCTGAAAGTCAACAAGGCCAAGTGCCAGGTCCTGCACTTGGGTTACATCAGACCCAAGATGCAATGCTACAGGCTTGGTACAGCGTGGCTGGAAAACTGATTGTTGGAAAAGGACTTGGGTACGCTGGTCGATAGCAGCTGAACATGAGCCAGCATGTGCTCAGGGGACCAAGAAGGCCAATGGCCAGTGTGGCCAGCAGGACCAGGGCAGTGATCACTCCTATGTATTCAGCACTGGTGAGGTCACACCTTGTGTACTCTGTTCGGTTTTGGGCCCCCCAGTACAGGAAAGACATTGAGTTGCTGAAGTGCGTCCAGAGAAAGACAACAGAGCTGGTGAAGGGTCTGGAGCACAAGTTCTGTGAGGAGCAGCTCAGGGAGTTGGTGTTGTTTAGTCTGGAGCAAAGGAGACTCCGAGGGGACCTTAGCATAGGAAGAGTTCTCCATGAAGTTCTCTGATGTGACTGCATCTCACAAGCTGTAATGTGCGTTAGCGTGAATTTAATACTCATGTTAGATGTTAGCTAGTGCAATTTTCACTACCGAGTAGATCACAATTGGTAATACTTTATTATCAGTTCTTTCTAGGAGGGTTAATGTTCAAATCTATTGAACAACTAACTATTTGGGGAATCCAATCATAAGATTTCTGTATCTTGTCACGTAAGAACCTTTGCTATTTAAATTTCCTTAGGATTTGCATTATGTAACATTCTTTCTCAAACACTAGACTTCCCACATTGTTTTATTTTCAAACCTAAGCTAAAATCTTAGCCAAAACATTATAAAAGAAAAAAAATTAATAAACCTCTTAGACCAAAAAAATGCTATCTATATCAAATTAACTTTTAAAATATGAGGTAAACATCAAAGTATGGAACACTTAAGTATTTAAATATCATATTTCAGTAAATCATTGAAACTCCCCCTTGAAGCAATGATAATCAGTTCCAAGATTATATTTAATAGTGAAGGATAGACTTCTGGATAGGATATTGAATCACGAGACAGATAATGTGGTCTTGTGACTGAATTCAACAAAGAATTTAGGCATCTGATTTTCAGAGCAGTCAGAACTCTTCAGTTGCTACTTCTTCTCAATGGTATGTACATTTTGTATGTACTACATTTTTCAACTGAAATTTTCTGAAGTTTTCTGCTTCTGGGCATCCTAAAAATGTTGCAGGCTGAGTAACTCAGCATAAATATCTCCTCTTTGCAACCATTCCACTGAGAGACTTTTCTGACCTGTTGGATCCTCCAGGAACAAAACAATTGCTTTCTTTTAGAAGAATTATCTTGTATTTCAACAAAATAATCATTGGAACACTCATTCAGAAATAGTTCCATGCTGTTCTCTTGCAAAAAAACCAAAATCAAAGCCACTTCTTGAGTCAGCACCTGGTGATGTTGACTCCTGCTGATGTTACACCAGCATGCAGGAAAGAGGAATCTCAGGTGAAGAATGACACTGGGACTGGCTTACCACTTCCTGAGTAAGTGTTCTAATCAAGACGTGTTTAATGATAACCAACCCTTCACTTGTCTGAAAATAAAAAAGTCTACTATTGAATCCACTTAAACAACTGAATAGTGAATTTGAAAGAAGAGGGTATGCCAGTGGTGGCAAGTAGTCATGAATTTGGTGATGAGTTCAGTCATATCTGAAAAATAACTGTGCTGTCTAATAATTTATTTGCCCTCCAATTTGTTTTTAGATCTAGTGTTTATGGAACAGCCGACTCTAGATGCTGATGTAGTACAGTTAATAATTTTGCCTCCTTCTTACTTATTCTGTACTTTTTACAGTATGGAATTTTCTGCTATGTTTTACGGTAGGTATTAGATCAGTTAGTACAACACACAACAGTCGGGTATGGCACTTGAGTTCTCACCTCAGTGATAGATGGGAAAGAATAAGTTTGCTCTTCACCATCTTAAAGCTTCCAATTATTTCCACACTTCCTGGAAGGCACAGAATTGCTAGTTTGCAGAACTTTTTGATGGATCACAGAAAACAAAGAAGGCAACATAGAAACATTAGAGATTAAATCAGTCTTTCTGCTTGAGGTTGATAAGAGCTTTAATCTTGAAGGGAATTTTGGTAGGAGGTGAGATCCTAATACAACTTTTGAACTTCATCAGAGACCTGGGGTTCACAAGATTCAAAAACTCAGACAGAAACTGTGAGGATTGATCATATATGAATCAAAATCAGAAAACAAATGAATAGCCACCCCCCAAAAAACCCCCACAAACCAACAATCTGTTTTAGAGGAAGACTGTGCAGAAATTGGTAAAGAAACACAGATACTGAACTAGTGAATAGGTCTTATAAGTTAATTACTACCAGATGTTTTTAATAATTTATCCCCTCTTTTCTCTTTTTCTGAAAGTAAAAATCAGACATACCCAGGCACACTCCCAAGAAATAAATACAGCTTCCCATCATGAATGTTATGACATTAGGCACTCAAAGATCTGCAAATTCTGAAGCAAGAAGTGTGTTGACTACTTTATTCCTTTACTTTACTCGCTGTCAGTACACAATGTCAAAGAAGTAAGATATATTTGGGAAGTCCTTGATCCATTTTTTCTCCATCAGAAAGAAGCAATTGCAAAGTACATATTAACTTCTCAAAAGTCAGGAAAGTCTAGGAATGCCTTCTGAAATAAAAGAATTTATTTTTAAAACCGAACAATCCGTTCTTCAGAGGATGTATGAATCATTAATTTGTTTGTTTCGTATAGCAGGTTCAAAGCCTATTATTTTACCCTTCCATTTTGTTAAATATAAAATTTCATACATTGTTTCCCATAGAGAATAAATAATACGTAATCTGACTGAGTTAATGCAGGTGGAGACAAATGAATTCTCAGAGTTTGCCTGTTTCTGAATTGCTCAGTGTCTTGAAAAAATGTGATGTTCTATGTAGGTCTTATTTAATAAGATAATTAACAAACTGGACATGTATTATATACTATTCTATTCTCAGGCTAAAATCTGAAGTAGCAGATAATTTAGGCAAAGCTGAGGGAAGCTACTCAGTCATACACATGTGTGATGATAGGCGTTGCAAAAATAGAAAGCACACTAATTAATTACAATCCCCATTACTGGCCCTAAACACCCAGCAAATCATATCAAAATCATGGAACTCCCTAGGTATTTTAAGTTTCTAAACCAGAACTTACTACAAAAAAAAAAGCTGAAGTAATCATATTAGGTAAATATTGAAGAAATTGTTTGATTTTCTAACTATTCCATCCCTGGACAGTAGAAATAGAATCATTGTAGTACTTAAGGCTGATCTGTTCTGTAGTATGTATGTAGCATGTAGTATTCCATATGTTAGTTTTGACAAAAAATAATGATTACATACATGATTTTGCACTGAAACATTCTCTCTTAACATTTTGCTTGATTGTGCAAAACTCCTCAGTATTAAGGAACCTAAATTGAATCAAAATAGAGAAAGATTTGCAGTAGAATACTTGATATTGAAGCCTACATTATGAAAATTAGGGAAATTTTAAAAAGAAACAATGACCAATGTATTGAAAGATCCATTGGGAAAAAAACCCCAAAAAACAACAACAACAACAACCAAAAAAACCCACAACCAAAAAACAAACAAACAAAAAACAAAAACAAAAAAAAACCAAACCAAAAAAACCCCCCAAAACTAGTAATTTCCAGAGCATTTCCATGGAGAAAAGAAAAACAGCAGATTTCTTTAAAAATTTACATATGGCAGATGAATTTATTATGAGCATGTTACTCAGCAAGAGGACTTTTCTGAACTAAGTGTACTCAGAAAGGATATCCTGTAGAGCAATTCATACTGTCATTAATGACAAGAAATTTAGTGCAAGAAATAAATGTGGGTTATCAATACGATATATGTTTTTTTGTTACATCTACTTCATCTCCAGTATCATCATATGTTTAAAACATAAGACAGATTGCTGTAGGGTCGGATCTCATTCCCATTAAAACGTGAATAGAGAACAGAGTCAGTCACAAGTAGGTATTAGGCCTGTGTTAAAAGATCTCTGTTTCCTTTTGTGTGAGAGGAAAACTTCTAGTTTTCAAAACTACACTTATAGCAGGAAGTCCATGCTGAAGATTACATTTACTTCTCCACTTGTTCATACTAAAGATGATGCTCATATATCATTTCTAAGGAAGACAGTGAATCCATATATGTACTGTAAGTCCTCCAGAAAGCACAAGAAAGGGTAATTGAAACCTACCTTCACGGTCTGGGCTAAAGCACAGGAACAAAAAAGAGATGTGGGAGGCTTTTTGTAATAAGATAGGGTTCAGCTGAAAAGAATTGTTTCAAGTGTTTCCTTTTCTTCCCACATCCAACCTTTTGATGCAGAAGCCCTCTTTGATTTTATTCCACATTTCCTGTACTCTTAGACCACACCATCATGATTTGTACAAATAGAGCCTGTTTATTAAGCAAAGAAGGAGAGAACTGCACACCCAAAGTAACTTTCCTCAATTTTTAAAAGAAGACATGCAAGTTAAGATAAAGGGGGGACTCTGCTACTCTTCAGTTGGTTTGTGCAAAATTATTTTTAGCATGCTTGTCCTACACATAACCAAGATGCCTCTGGGCTGTATGTGGGGGTTGATTATTGCCACATGTGAACAGCCTAGAGCCATTAAGAGCCAACTCAGTATTAGTAAATCAGCCCTTGCAAGAGCACTGTATTTGTTTTTTACCAGCCCATAAAAATCTTTCTCATCATGACCACAAGACACAAGCACAGAAGCCCAAAGGGATAGATTATTATATTGACATCATAATAAAATACAATTTCCAGTAATCATAACTGTTTCAATGTTTCTGTCAGCAAAATCATCCATTTTGGAGAAGACTGTACATTTTACAGAGATTATGAAGGCTTCATCATGCCACTGGACCTCCAGAAGTGGCAACTTCTCGGTTTTTACAACACAGACCAGTTCTTCTCTGTCAAAAGACAAAGTGAATAAGAGGACTGATAGAATGAAAGAAAAAAAAATGGCCCCTGGGATAAACAAGACATGCTCAGAGCATAATTTTTTGACAATTTTATTCTAGAATTTTGGCAATGCTGGGAGAAAAACTACCACATATTCAGATGTATCTATCCAGCTGTAGCTAATCCATTAGCTTCAGTTCTTTGCATGTACTGCAACGAGGCAATGAGTCTATGCAATGAGGCATGGACTTTCCACTTCCAGTTAAAGAGGTCCCCAGTCAAAGGAGGTCTGAGGTAGCTCCAAATGGCCAGGCAATAATCTCTATGATATTACACTCATGGCATTGACATCTTACTATGCTCTAATAGCATTTCCTTGGAAATTCAGGTTACTTTTTACAATAGAGAGAAAAATTATTGTCTTTGCTTCTATCAACATGCTGCTTCATGCTCAGGAATAATATCTTGGTTTACTACTCATGCTGTGATGAAAATAACCAATATAAACTGCTCTGTTTGTCCCAGTCATGCACACGATACTCTAGATTTTTGTCACAAAAACATATTTTGCCCAAAATGTGGGGTTACTTTGCGTATTTCTCAAAATAGCACATTGCAATTTTGCAGTAACCAGAAGTCTCCAGCATATGTGTTTATATCATGTAATACAGAGATAGGGCTAGAAGTCAAAAAGCAGACACCTTATACTCTATCAGTGTAACATTTATGATATTAGCAGATCAGCACTGGGTGTCTGTCCAGATACTTATGAACTACAAATCATAAGCTTATAGCCCTGAACACTGGAATACTCTCAACTAATTTTTTTCTGACCTTGTAGTTTTCTCACTGAAAGGAAGGACAACAAGGCTGCATAAAACAATGCTTGGTATATTGTTAAGCAATTCTTTTCTCAGGTTCAGTAATACTTACTTTTAAGCACTGAGCAATTCCTAAATTCATACTTTGCTGGGACTAAAAATTACTCAGTTATCCATGTGCTCATAAACTTTACTGAATTACAGCTCAGTTTTAATTCCAGAGTCTGATAAAAATTTAAGATACAACTGAAGGGAGACTTTTTTTGAAATTCAGAAGTGAAGTCTCTGGTCAATGTAAATTAACAATTGCCACAAATTCTCATGTCAATCTTTTGCTCTGAAATCATACAGTGGAGCACAGAAGACAAATCTCCTGGCTTCCGAAACAAGCATTTGAGATGACTGAGAAGAAAATATTATTTTCTGAAAATCTGAAACTCATTTAAAACCTTATTATCTTAAAATGTCATAAGCTGAATAAAAAACCTCTATTAAATTTTTTTGTACTGCTCCTGGTTAATAAAAATGTAATTTTGTTTAAAGGTGATTTGCTAATTTACAGGTAAAGCACACAGATGTGTGTGTGTTGACTTACTTTACTGATTTTTATAATGAACTTGATTTAGTGTGGCAGGGATTGGAGTTTGAATTTGTGAGATTTCAAAATTGTGAAATGCAAATTGCTTATCTCTGTGTGTATAACAGTGCTGTGTCTCAGCTGCTAAGAGTTTATTTGTCTACTCTGATAAATGCCCTGGTAGTTCTGGATGAACAATCATGAGTTTATATAGGCTAAAATCTGCTTCTAATCATATCCAGAGAAAACCTTTGTTTTCTGCTGGAAACCAAGAAGCTTAATTACTGTTCTTCAAATAAAGTTTTGAAAAGGTAGAAGAGGAACAGCAGAGGTGTGGCACTTGAAGCCAACTGAGAAGGCAGCCCCAGACTGAGGAATTCCACCATGAAGAGATGGTGTCTGTCATCTACTGAGCAATTTAAAGAAACTTCTCTAAGCTTTTGTCTATCCAGTAAATTTTTGTAGGCCACCATCTTCAAGCATATGGAGCAAAGCACAGCACAGCACACACTCTGAAGTCATTACCTTATGGATGTCTAGAAGCATAGACTTTATTTGAACACCATCTCTTGCTGGAGAAGGTTTTAATTAAAGCACTATTTAAGCATTCTGTTTTGTAAAATTAGTTGTTCCTAAAGTAATATGTGTAAAATTCAATTACTATAGATAGCATCTTGTGACACAGATTTGAATGTATTTTCCTTTGCTTGAGATAATAATCTGGGTTATTAGTCCTGTCAGAGGACTTGTCTTTTTTTCTGTTGTACTGGGAGGAAAGATAGAATGTATAAGAGAGGGTACCAAAGGTAAAAGGATCGAAGAACATTATAAGACAAAATTAAATGTATTTATTTGAGAAAAAGAAACCCCACTCCTTTGTCAAAAATATATTTAGTTGAATGACTTATAAATACTGCACATACTTTGTTTCAGTTAGGCACTGTTGACAAAAACTTATTTTCTCTCTATTTCCTAATCCGTGAAACTAGTGCTTATAGAACAGATAACAGCCCCCAGCCCAACTAGACACCAATAAAAATTTAAGTTGTCTGGCTGCATATATGGTGTAGATGTGTTCTCAGTTTTATCTGTGAAGCCTGTAATATCTGGGCAGAGGAATTAAGAATAAACAATGCAAAAGGGAGCTGAGCAACTGAGGTGGGAGCAAGGTCAGATGGTTTTTTTATGAGTTACTGTGCTATAAGGAGACTAAGGAGCAAACCCACTAGGGAAGCATAAAATACTCAGTCTCCAGAACTGTGGCCTCTCAAGGAAAACAGTATGCAAAAAATTGTAATTGTTGAGTCTTGACAGCACTCAGCCATAAATCACGGTAGCAGTGAAAGAGTTCAACTTTAAAGCAAATGATCTTGTGTGCACCTATATCTGATAAAATCCGTTGGTGCTACAGAAATTAGAAAGCTCTCAGTCTCCTTACAGCTGTTTTTAAATCAAGGTCTCGAGCCCTTTAAAAGTGCAATAAAAATGCTGCTTTAGTGACTGATGTAGGTTTTCTTCTCTTTTATTATTTCTTCCAGATGAGACAGTAAGTATTTTTCAAAGTTACTCTGTTCCCTCAGAGATTCCACTCAGATAAAAAAGCAATCAACCTGAAATTTCTCACGGTCTCAAATTAAATCTGTATTGTTCTGTATTAAGTTCATATGTGGTTAGCGTTGTGTTGAATCTTGTTGGACAGAAGGGTATCTGGGTGCTGGGTACCATGTTATCACAAAAATTACTGCAAACACTCTGGATTAAAACTCAGAAATTTTGCTTCAGGACCTGAACTGGGCTTGCATAAGCCAAAAATATCTAATTCAATGAGTGCATTTACAGTCTCTTCAATGGCTTTAACAACAATATACAAGTAAAGATCTAGTGTTGAAAACTGCAGTGATGAGGCAGAGCCCAGTTTTTTCCAACTTCTGTGAAGGGCACTCACATTTTTAGTTTCTAACAAGTCTGTCTATACATCTGAAGTACCAAGATAAATGTTCTAAATGAGAGTAAATGGTTTTCAGAGTATTATGATTATATATTGGGTTTGCACGGCCTGGTTTTTGGTAGCAGGGGAGCCACAGAGGTGGCTTCTGTAGAAGCTTCTAGAAGCTTCTCCAATGTCAGGCAGAGCCAATCCCTGGTGGCTCCAAAGATGGACGTGCCTCTGGTCAAGGCTAGGCCAATTAGAAACAGTGGTAATGCCTCTGTGATAAGAGATTTAAGAAGAAATCCAAACAAAGATTAAGGTTGGGGCGCAGTTTTTATTGTGACCAGAGACAAGCAGTGTGAGAACATGTGAAAGGAGCAACTCTGCAGACACCTAGGTCAATGAAGAAGGAGGGGGAGGTGCTCCAGGCACCAGAGCTGAGATTCCCCTGCTGCCTGTGGTGCAGACCGTGGAGAAGCAGCTGTGCCGCTGCAGCCCATGGAGGATCACAGTGAAGTAGAGATCCACCTGAAGTCCATAGAGGAGCCCATGCCAGAGCAGGTGGATGTCTGGGGGTAGGCTGTGATCCTGTGGGAGACCCATGGAGACAGGTCCCTGCTCCCAGGCTTTAGCAGCCTGTCCTTGAAGGACTGCACCCCATGGAAGAGTGACCCACACTGCAGCAGTTCTGGGAGGACTGCTGCTCATGGGATTGGACTACAATGCAGCAAGGGACCATCTCACAGGGAGCTGCTGCTTGTGAGATGGAGCCACATCAGAAAAGTTCATGGAAAACTGTCTCCTGTGGGAAGGACGCCATGGTGAAGCAGGGAAACAACTCTTCCCCCTGAGCAGTGGGGATGAAGCCACAGGTGATCAACTGACCATAACCCCCATTCCCTGTCTCCTTGTGCCACTTGGGTAGGAGGTAGAGCTGGAATGAGGGAGGAGTGGGGGGAAGGTGTTTTTGAGGGCTTATTTTACTTCTCATTATCCTGCTCTGATTTTGTTAGCAATAAATTCAGTTTATATCTCTAATTAGAGCCTGTTTTGCCCATGATGGCATTTTATGAGTGATCTCGCTCCTGGTCCTTATCTCAGCTTACGAACCCTTCATTATATTTTCTCTTCTCATCCAGATGCAGAGGGGAGTGGGTGAGTGGATTTCATGGGTGCCTGGTATTCAGCCAGTGTCACATGACAGATGACAAAAGCAATAGAGAATGAGGGAAAGTAAATGAAATCAAATGTGCACCACCACACTGGTTTATGTAATATTGCCATAGAGATGGTGGATTGCTGAAATATTAGGTATAAGCACATGCAGCTTTTTCCCTCACCAAGAGAAAATATTTGATAAGAAGTTGTTTCAAGTTTTCCTAGTGTAGACCAGATTTTTAGTTTCTAGAAAAGAGCCAGGGTCAGGGTTTTGTCTTTGCAGAGGTACAAAGAAAGAATTTCAACTACTAAAAATAGTATGAGATGTAAAAAAGGCCTAGACCTGGAAAAAGTGAGCCTAATTTTAGTCTCCTAACAAATCTCAACTTAGATACAAAACATCATGGGAAAAATTAAGGATCTAAAAGGGAGAAGGATGCTGACCAAGAAGACAACTACATCAGGCATAGAAAACACTCCAGAGAGGAGCTGAGTCAAAAAGTACCATGGACTGTCTTCTGTAGCTTAATCTCTACATCAAACCCTTCCCCATAAAGTAGCCAAAGCAAGAAGCTTTGTCATATTTTATCTTAAATTCCAGACAGAAGTTAGGAAACTAGTATTTGATTATTGTCCTGCTTGAGAAGATACAACAATTTTTAGCACCTTGGTAATCTTTAGCCTAGACAGATGTAGTCACTGCATGTGTTGGACTTTTCTGTAGAGAATGATGATTTTTGTGGTGATTATTATTAAACTAGGAAGGCAGAATGAAAATGAGTGGGAAACATCAATAAAGCACAGAAGACATTCGTATCACTAAAGACCAAGATGCTTTTACAGGGTTATTCCCTGTGTTTATATGCTGGTATTGCATATTGTCATCAGCGTAGTTGGTATGAAACTTCAAAAACACAGACTAACATTTTCAACAGTGTAGCTCAGTTTATTTGCCCAGTGATTTTGATTTCAAGGACAAAAAATATCCGTGGGTTTTCTACTAGGAGCAGAAAGGAATGGAAACTCAGTCTCTTGCCTTTTCTATTTGTAAGGACATGCACATCTGGTAAGAGAAAAACATTGTGGAGGAGTCCTCTCTTAAACAACTGACAGCATAGCACACAACAAAGAAGGCAAAAGACTGAATAGATAGACTTAATGAAATTTTATTTGTTCACTTGTCTATTCTGTATTATAACAAAAAGGGCAAGATAGCTGCTTAAAATCAACATAGAGGCCCCAAAAATTCTAAATATCCACAGCGCTGATTAGTCTTGCATTATTACTTCTTCTCAGCATCGGGAAAATCTCTGATTTTCTTCTTCTCAGTGTCATTTCTTACCCTTCTTTGCAATCTTTTCCAGAGTAATCTACAATTCCATCTCAGGAGATGCAGTCTGCAGGAACAAGTTAGAGTCTATAATTTTTGCTTTTCAAGTTCTCATTCCCCCTACGACATTCTGTTCACAAACTACAGCAAGATGCTTCCCCTTTTTGTCTCAGATTCCACATTAATGCACATCTCCAAAGTGGCTGCAGGTGATCCGAATCTCTTCCTGCACATCAATGCTGCCCAAAACACACGTTGCATAGATTCCTGTTCTATATCCAAGAAAGGCAGAGGTGGCAAAGCAGGCCCTGTTACGGCATGATGACAATCAGAATGGTATTTTGATGAGATAATGGGACTACAGACACTAAAGCTCTAGTTGTGGATCTAATGAGTGTGCACCATATAAAGTCATGATTTCCACTTTTCCCCCAGGCAAAAAAATTTAAAGACATATAGTGAAGAAAAATCAGTGAAGGGGTTTTTTGCATATTTCAAAATAATTCAGTTGAATTCATTGCCTTGCTAGAAACTGCCTTCAAGGGAATAAGGCACTGATCTAAAGAATTCTACATACCTTTCAAAAGACTATAAAGTATTATTAGATTCGCAAAATACAGCTTTTAACTTTTATATTTCTAATTGCTATCTGTACGCTCACTTTGCATTTCCCTTACTGAATACTGTTGCTGTAAACAAGAGACTGAATGACAATGCTAACAAAACATAAAAAGGTCAAAGTACTATAATTGGAAAAGATTTTTTTTCCAAGATACATAAGGCACAAATGCTCAAATCCTGCATTTTTACAGTTATAAGATAGTGCTGTACTGAAACTTAATAGTCTGATTGTTATCTTTCTGTTCTCATTGGTTTGTTGTAATTTATGAATTTCAACAACACTTTTGTCAAGATACACATATTTCAGTATGTACTTTACAACCTTTCCCAATGGTTTGACTTTTGTCAAGGTCAAAAGACCATGGAGGATCTGCCAAAGCAGCACAGTGAGACATTTGAAGAAAGATATGAGTTCCACTATATATCTGGAAAAGAAAGTAGATATCAATTATGCTTTACTTTCTGTCTTGAATTTCTTGGGTTTCAGGCACACCTGGAAATTCAATCAAGAACTGAATGAACGTGAAAAATAAACTCTATTTATGTCATCAAAAGTAATTGCTATAGTGGAGGGACAACCAAAGTGTAATAGCCTCATCTGAGTCTAATCTGCTGCAAAAAGTGAAAAATGGGAACCTTATTTGATGGGGTTTTTCCTGAACATTTATGCAGAATAACCCCTGCCCTCAAATTCTCTCATCTTGGTAGAACATTATGTTTTGTCAGCATTTCCTGAGAGTGGCAGTACCCATACACGAATTGTGTATCTTCTCAGCATTTATTCTTCTGAGGCTTACTAGAAGATTCCTTCATTCTCTTAGTCATCTCAAGTTTACAAGCAGACTGGAAGAAGACAGGAAAGCCAAGTTCTATACTCGTGATGTCCTTACGACAAAATCAGTGGGGTTACCCTCCTACTGCCAACGATCTGCTACCCTGCCCCCCCTGCCTACCAACGGTTGACTGCTAGTAGAAAATCCATGCAAATTTTTGCACAGGGGCATGGCTACAAATACTTCAAGTCCTTCACTTGAATAAACTACAAAGTCAAAAAAAGCTTTCCTGTATTTTAAAATAAATATGAACTCAAGCATATAAAAAGGAATGAGCTATTAACACTGTTTAAGATAGTGTTTAGCTTCCGCTTTCTTAGCTGAGATATTTTGCTTTGAAAAATTTGTGAAGAATATTTTTTTAGGAAGTATATTTTCTGCTTGTTAACCCAAGATATTCATGTATAATTTGTTATTTTCATTGTATCTTACAATCTTACATGTTTTTACCATTTTTGTCTTTTGCTGTGCATATCTCTCCAGAGCACTGTAATTAAAATTTAACTTCTTGAGATACAGGGATCCCACTGTGAACATTGGTTTGCTCACTGAGAGAAGTCCTCAAACCAAACAACCTATTCATACTTTTCTAAGCCTCACTGTAGGAAGGTTGGGAATCAATGACCAACAGAAAGACAAGACGTGGAAGAGAAAACTGTTACCATGGATTATGGAAGCAGAATAAGATATTAATATATTTATAGCTAATCTGTCTTTCTCAGTAGCTGAGGCTCTGAAGGTCTATATATTTGCAAATAGAAAGTAACAGTTTCTGGATGAAAATGATCCTGCCCCAATGTTCTTCATTGTGAAGTAATTGAAACATCCTATTTCTTAAACATATTTGAATGGAAAGCCCTGCTGATTTTCACTGAGTTATCACTTAAGCAAACTTCCAACTCAACTTCTTGCAACTCAGCTTCCACAAAACCATGTATTTAAGTACTATCTATTTATATCTTTCAGTGCATTCCACGGAAGTAATTTAATCCAGTTATGCTCTTACATGAAGTTGGGTTTTAAGTACCACAGATATAATCGATCAATTAGTCAATCAACCAATCAATCAATACTTTGCCTCTTGATAGAAGATTCCAGAATGGATATCAAACTTACTTAAATATGGTATGAAAAAAAATATAGAGAGAAATTTCGTTTTTAGTTTCTTCACTGCAGCAACTGGAAAACCAACAGGGCTTTCCTTTCACCAAATGCCATCAATTTTAGTAAACCGAATATCAGCACCTCTATCTATTTCAGCACCACTATCTAGGTAGTGCTAAAACATTAAGAAATACCAGGTAAAGATCCCATGAATAGCTATATAAGCTGAGTTCTCACTGTTATGTGTTCTTCACTTCTAAAACAAATAAATGGCATGAATAAATTGCATTAACTCTATCGGCAAGTAGAATTGAAATTACATTGATTTATGTAACAGGGACAATTCCAGCTGCTGAAGGAGTTTCATAATATCCTGGGTAGTAAATGAGATTACATGTTTGATTAGAACCTAAATAGATGCTCAATAGAGATTCATGTGCTTTTTGTCAATGAAAACATCTGTATTCTATATTCAATAATCAATCTTTTCTATAATCTATATTGCAACTTCCTTTTTAAATTAGGGATTAAGAGGATACAGAGTTACTTTAAAAATAGTTTATAAATACCTATTTTTCTCCTGCTTATTTTGCCACTCACCACTGCTGCTTGTTTCATCCTGCAGAGCTTATGCATTAAAACTCAATCCTGAAAACAACTGGGCCTATAACTATTGTTTTGCATGACAAAAGCCTAATATAAATCAAAACACATTGATGAGGGAGGGGAAAAGGTAGACAGAGGTGCTGAAGAGATTAATGGCAATGGCGATTATCTTAATACAAGAAACATGTCCAAAGCATTGCACAGTGAACTTCATGGAAAATCTCCCACTGACTCTTTTTGCACAGGCACATGTGCCCAGCCTCATGGATTAGAGTCAACATGATTTATTAAAAGAATAAATGAATACATAATATGCTCTGAAAATCATTGGAGAGATACCAAGTACAATTAAATAAAGACAACTATCAATTGTAAATCTTTTTTTGTCAGTAGAAATATTTTACTTCAGAACAGAACAATGAAGAAAAATTGAGACAGTTGATAAAGGCCCACACACAAGAAAATGTTCACTGGAACAGTTGTAAGGAAAAAGCAGCTGCTGACCCACATAGCCTGAGAATGAGTTAGCCAACATGACATTACCTGAGCAAGCCTCTGCTACACCAAATTTTTCATTATTTCTTCAGGGTGTTTATTCCAACAGAAGAGTTTGAGAGATCAGTTTTGTGACAAACCGAGATTCAGAGAGTTTTCCTGGGAGGATGAAAGCATGGACTACCTCTTGCTAGGCTTACCTGAGTTTTCTTGACAATTCCTATGGTCATGTAGGTAGCTCCCTATAGCTTCCCAGGTCTCCAATTGTTTTAGTCTCCATTTGTTTTAGTCACCAAACCAAAACACTACAGAAATTTCTCAAATTCTCTGTACACATGGGTGAAGAAGCTGATTCTTCTGTCCTAATTGATATCAGTAATTAAAATGCTTGATTTTATTTATTAGACTTAGCACTTTTCCCAACTCCTCTCCTCCTTATTCACACAAAATGCTCAAGGAATAGTATTCATAGCTTTCTCTCATTTAAAATTGCTCCATTTGGTGTGCAAGGATTAAAGTATAGCATCTTATGGAAATATTAAGACCGAAGAAATACATACATTCATGGAACCCTAATATGCAAATGATTTATGATATTTACATTGCCAATTGACTGTTGTATCTTGTCGATTAAGAGTAATGATACTACCACAAAAACAGCAACAAACTTTTCAAGTTCTCTACTTGGGTGTATTCTGACCATACTTTTTTTTTTTTTTTCCTATAAACCACCCAGAAGGTTTTTTAAAATGAATAAACAAACAAACAAACAAATAAATAGAATTTATGGTAATTCTTCTGATGATAATTCTTCCTGATTTTAAAACCCATTTTTCTCCTGCTCTTTCTTGTTTTACACCACTTCTAGTAAGCCTGCAACTACAAAATTAAAACATTAAGCAAAACATTTTACATTGACTTGATTTTTGCTGTTCACGTTCTCATGAGCAGGGTTCATATCCAGTTCAAATCAAGTTTGAAAATGGGCTAACTGGCACCTACAGAGGGGGTTTTACTACTTCAGACCTTAATACTGTGAGAATGTGTGCAGTGGGACTACTCACAAACTAAAGTAAAGTATCTTTCAGGCATTGAACTAATGGCACTATTTATATGGAGGAAGCTAATTACAATTTATGTAATGTAGATCTGTTTTCAGAATGAAGGCCTAGCAAAATGAAGTTCAAATATTCTGCCATTTCGGCAGTTATTATAACTGCTATCATAGCACTACAGAAGAAAAGTTTAAAGCACTTTTGGTCAGTGAGTTCCCTGGTTTGCAAACACTGCAAAATAATTGGCAGAACTACAAATGGCTAAAACTGAGATTACTGTTAAAGTTAAGGGACTAAAACTATTGTGTTTTTAAAGATTAGATACTGATAATGTGAATGTATGAATGCTGAAAATTTGCCAGTTTTTCCTTTATTATACTGCACTCTGGATAATGATGTAGTTATTTTTCTCTTCAAATTTTGACCAAGGAGACTTGATAGTGAATATAAAGTGTAGGATTTTTATGCGTGCTTCTTTATAGTACTTTAAAAGGCTACAATCCATAAAATATAAAAAATCAGGTCATCTTAATTCAGTACAAATGAGGAAAACCATGGGGTTATGAAGATTTTCTCCACTAACTGATACAGAAATCGATGTTTTACACTGGAAAGAATTTGCATCTCTTATGAAATAGCTCTTCCACTTCCAAGGTTCTCTTTTGGAGAACAAAAAAAAAAAAGAATATATACTGGGGTTAACTTTTGGCAGCAAGGAGCACAGCTGAGTCACATTCTGTAAACCATGATGAGAAATGGTGGATATTACTAGGTTGCTCAAATGGATGCAGTTTGGTTTACTACATGCAGGACCTTTATTAATGAGATGCAAGCCAGACATGCCATAGTGATTTAGAAGCAAAAAGGATCTAATTAAAAGTTCCTCTATCTTTTATATTACAAAGATTGCTAACTGTCCTTTCAGAGTAAACATTGCCAGATAATAAATCTGCCAAATCACTGTACTGTACATCAGAATGTTTCTGATCAGTTCTTCAAAACATCTTTCCCCGTCTAAAACAGATTATTTCCTGAAGCATAGCAAGGAACAATTAATCATTTAACATAGCCTTCGACATGTATTCATACACCCTCCAATCACATGTTTAAAAACTCAAACCAAAAATCACATGTCTCTAAACTGTAATATTCATTAAATTAGCCTAAAGTCCAGTTGAAGGAAACAAGTGCACTTCTTTAAAAATGGCTAGTTTTACCATTCTGCATCATAAAAAGTACTGAGAAACACTGGCAAATACTGTACATGTTGATGAGTTATCAATTGCTTAGCAGTTGTCTAAGCATGCCCTGCTAAATAAAAGGTAATACTTGAATTGGTTTCATCAGGGGCAGTTACTGAGCGCTTTACAGAGGCTCCATTTGCATGTGGAAAAACACATATATAAAAGACTAGTAATATATTATATGCTAGAATTGTCTGGTATTCCATATTGTAAGATTGAACTTTCAGTTGTAAAACGTAGATCTTTCAAACTGAAATCATCCACACTGAGCTTTAGCCTTAGGATGACCTGGTTTTGAAAACTTAAGGAAAAACAGCTCAGCTGTTTCCAAGAATGAGGCCAGTGACAAACATAAAGTCTTGCCCACGCGTGAAAAGTCTATTAATATTTTGGTTTTTCACTAGAGTCCTCATTCATTGGAGGAGGGGCATGACATGCTATAAAATGATGGCTTGTGGGCCTAGAATATAACTAACTTCTTTTTAGAAAACTGGAAAACTTATACACATTTCTGAAGGCTCTAAATCTTTGAATAATTGCATTTCATATTTTCTCAGACTTGTGAGGGGACTGAAAGTTATTCTGGAAGGTTAGATTTGCATGAGGTGTGCCTCACCTGAGTGGTTTCTGACAAGGGTGCGTCTCACATGCCTAAGCTCCACCTCTTTGTGCTGAATCTGTCTCACAAAGACAGATTGCGGGGTGGATTTTGTGCAGCCAGAGATGCAGGCAAGCAAGGGAGCAAGACAACAACAGTTCTAATATGTAGGGAGCAGAAAGTTAAACCCAGCAAGACAAGAAATATTTTTACATTCATCTATTAAACTGCTGTTCTCACAATCTGTTCTTGCAGCTGTATTTCTGGGGTGTTTTTATCTCTGGCTAGGTGGAGTTCAGTGTTGCTCAAACACAACCTTGTTCTTGTTGTAGTTCAAGTAAGCAGGAGCCAGAAGCAATTTCTGCAGGCATTGTTTGAGCAAAAGGTGCATTTTCAGGAATAGAAGAAACCAGGAAAGTGGGGAGGGATAGAAAGTATTTGACAAAATTCAAAGAAAGGGGAAACAGGACTCTGGAAGTCACTGGAGATGAAAGGGAAAATCAAAGACTGGAAGAAAATTCTGATTACACATTCTTCCCAGGTTGTATATAAAATATAGAGACAGCTAACAGGGAGATGAAACTAGGACCTGATGAGCAAGAAGACGGAGATTTCACAGGAAAAATAATGGAGATTGAGACTGCACAGATTGAAAAACAGTTGGACAGAAATCAGAAATAGAAGTGAGGCAGGGACAGCAAAAAATTGAGAATAAAGAAGCTGGGATAGATGAAATCTTTATTGGATAAAAAAATTAAAAGGAACAGCTTGAATCACTAAAGTGAACTCTACTCTTCATCTTTGGATCTGAGCGCCAGGCCTGATACCTCACAATTCTGTTGTTACCCATTGTCTATAAAATGTGAAAGCAAAGTTTTGCATTCATTTCCAGCATTGCACATTGAAGATGACAGTTCCTTACTCAGGTGAGCCTTACACAGCCTATTCAAGTGACAGTCCTGCATGACTGATGCACCCTAAGCATCTTAATGTCAAGGACTTGGAGAAAAGAAGGCTCAGGAAGGACCTTATTGCAACCCGAAAGGAGGTTGTAGCCAGGTAGGGATCAGTGCCTTCTCCCAGGAAGCAAGTGACAGGATGAGAGGAAATGGCCTCTAGTTACACCAAGAACTTTTAAAATGGATATTAGGAAAAATTTCCTCGCTGAAAGGGTACAAGGTATTGGAATAAGCTGCACAGAAAAGTGGTGAAATCACTATTCCTGGAAGTTTTCAAATGGTGTGTGAATGTGGCACTTTGGTACACAATTTAGTGGTAAACACAAATAAATATTGGTTGTGTAAAAAAGAAAACTGGAACAGCAATTATTTGCGGAAGCTGAAAGCCTGTTTAATAAATAAATAAAGGAAAAGAAAGCATGGGTTCATAGTTAAAGCAACAATCATACCCTGGAGCACTGTATTCCCTATTTATATTTTCAGGGAATTAAAATCCAAATAAAACATTTTACAAGTAGTCATTAATTATCCAACTTCTCCTTGATGTTTGCACAAGTATTTTAAGAAGTGGTATGCTGTCATATTTGCAACTGAAATTGTTCTTGAGTACATAAGAAGGTATACCACAACACTTGTAAGTGGTTCGCACAAGTATTTTAAGAAGTGGTATGCTGTCATATTTGCAACTGAAATTGTTCTTGAGTACATAAGAAGGTATACCACAACACTTGTAAGTGGTTCGCACAAGTATTTTAAGAAGTGGTATGCTGTCATATTTGCAACTGAAATTGTTCTTGAGTACATAAGAAGGTATACCACAACACTTGTAAGAACTAAGGTTCTTCACATTTCATTTAGACATTCAGAATTAATGAATAATTTATGCAGAACAATTTTCTGACTCACCTGCTATTTCTAAGACGGGGGAATATTACTACTGCCTTACTTTTATGAATCATTGTGCAAAGAAAGGAATAGCTATGAAGCATTAAAATACTGTCTGTGATGGGTGCCATAGAAAAGTCTCTGGAAACAAATGACTCCTTCACAAAAATGGGGGATGACTAAAGTCCAGTAGTGAAGAGGGTTAAAACAAAAACAGCTAGCAATTTAGTGAAAGGTCATGTGGAAATCCCTAATCTGTGAAAGAGCAGTTCAGTATTTTCTCATACCGCTGCACACAAAAGCACGGGAAAAAAGGTATCCATTAAACTTTTATAGACATCTTTCAATGCTGAAATTAGTGTCCTTCAATGTTAATAGCAATATATTGATGTATACATGTATTTTTGCATGGAAAGTGTCATCATTAGTTAATACACACTAAAGAACCAACAGCTGTTTACTTAGCTGGTTACTGGATGCCAGCAAAGGTACATGTACCCCCATAATGAAGTATGCAGTTTATTTTGAAACTGTACAAATTTTGAAGTTATACATATGCCTTAAAATTATCTGCAAGATACTTTTTACTTTTCTTCAAACTGTATCTCAAGGCCAAACCAATGGAAGAACACTTGAGAGTGTGACAGAGATGAGTTAAGGTAGTCAAATTGCAATCTATTTATAAGCAGTAAGAAAAAAGTCTTATGAATAATTCTATAAACATAGTATAAAGTACTTTAACTTCTTCTTTCTGCACTGCATACTTTTTTTCCTATATTATATATCGCTTGGACCAAACTGTCAGGGGCACTGACTCTATTTTTGCATTTAGAACAATTCATGCATGGAACATGTATCAGCTGTGGCTGCTAGGTACTGTTGTCATAATAAAAGCCAGTGCAGTTGGAGCTGTTGAGGTGACTACTGTAATTTTACTGAATGTCTCAATTTTTCAGAAAATATCTCGTACATCTTTTTCTTCTTGGACTTCAAATGCTATGGAAACAGTGTCTTTTTTAATATTTTTATGCTTCTTTTACAGTCTGGTAAGAACTGGGAAGAGCCAAGGCACTACAAAGCACAGCTCAAATGGACATCTGGAATGGTGGTTACAGACATTTACATGACTAAGTGTGGAGTTATGGATTCTTCAAGAGTCCAATGAGATTTTATCCTCTTCAGAAGGAATTTTGAAGATGTTTATCAACCTAGATCAATCTTTGAGGATCAAAGTCTTAGAAGTATTTATATCGACAAGATTCCATCAGGACTTAGCACAACAAGTCTGCAATTTTGAGGAGGACTTTTTGTGTGTGTGTGCACCAATGCAAACTTCAGATTAGGAACACCTAGATCTGAGTCGAAAGCAACTCCAAGTAGATTTATTTTGTGGCTACAATCTGAAGTTTCATATTCATAGCAATAGCGAACTGAACTGTTGAATACAAGTATTACATATGGTCACCAGTACTGAAGTCTTGATTAAAAGTAGAGAAGAACTTCAACATTTTAGTGAAAAAAATACCCCCAGTGAAACTTCAAAAGTATGAACTGGGTAAATTAAATCCTAATTTTTCTTTTCTGTGCTTTATTAATAGTTGTGTGGGTAAAGAGTTTTACCAGAGTGCAATCTCATCATTCATTGTCAACAAAATCAATAAGTTTGGGCATCGTTAATTTTGATTTGCTAGTAATATTATACTTGTTTGCTTCTCCTCTTCTGTAAGTGTAGAACCATATAGACAGACGGTCCTGGAAAGGCAGATTTAAAGGGATGAAGATATACTTGTTGAAGAAGAGAGGAGGGGAAGGATGGGAAAGATAAATGAGATAAGGAGAGATAAACCCTACAAAAAAAGAAGTTTAAGAAAACCCTAACAGTCAGAGTTTATTGGTTCTGACTATTCAACATCCCCTAACAGTAACAAGAAATTGCAGAAATTAGGATATATTTCAGACATACCAGCCATGAAAAAAAGCTGACAGATTAGGAGTAAGTGCTATTTAGCGCTATCAGTTTAATATATATCCCAGAGAAAAGTACGTCGAAATGAAGACACTGCAAATTTGAGCACTAGATCGGTACCTACATAAAAAAGCAATTTCCTAAGAAAAGTTTATTAATTTTTAATATGCTTTAAAAGGAAATAATAAACTAGTTAAAATGGAGCAAATGGAAATAATCATGCATCCACCAACCGAAACCTGAGCAAGTGTAAATTATTCAAGATGAAAGAGGTAAGTTTCACAGTACCAAAGTTGAGCATAAAAAAGCAAAAAGACCTTACTGTGAAATGGATAACAGTTGGAAAGTTGTAGTGGCCAAGTGTGTTCCAGAGAGCTCTCCTTCTGCCTCACTCAAATAAAATCTTTCTACGAGTCTCCTTTTTTCAGTACATAAGTACTTCACAACAAATTCACAGAAGAGGACTCAGAACAGTCAAATGCACATTCAACTTACAGAATTCGCTCTACGAGCATATACATCAACTCAAGACACTTATATAGACTACTTATATTAGCTTTTGAGCCTGATTAAAATAGCAGCTTTTTTTCCCCTCTGATCTTTTAAGACCTGCTAAATATTCAGTTCTTGGGGGTTTCTTAGACTGAGTTTCCTCACACTGAAGAGCATTTTGATTAGCATGAACAATACAATAGATAAGTTGAATTATGCTGTGAAATATGTCCTGCAGATACTACAACTGCAGGACATACAACTGCACAGATGTCCAGTGTAAATCAGCAGGTTGAGCTTTGAGTGGACTACATTGGTCATTTCTGAATTGAATCTATATGTACACTTTTCATTTGCATTTCACTTTGATGTCTCTGTTTTAGTAATTTTCACATACTACACCCTGCCAAAAATACCAGATTTACTTGATTCTTCAGTCAAACCATGAAGTTTAAAGTATTGTCTGAAGAGCTTTGTGTATTTTTTGGAACTGTCTTGAATTTAGGGTCTATTTAACCTATATCAAAAGAGAGTTGACTTGGTTTCTCAAAGAAGTTTCACATACTGTTCTGTAGCATCTGTATTTCAGTGGACATGCATGATAACAGGAGTGCCTCAACTGTGGAAAAATCAGTAGTTTTCTTTTATTTTCAAAAGGAATTACAAATCATTCAAAAAAAAATCTGCTTCAAAAAAATTTATATGTGTATAATCAGACCGGTTCAAACATCTTTTTGATGCATTTGGAAGACTTTATTTCAGATTCCAACTTCTAACAGAACTTCTAACAATATTTCAACAGAATGAAATATTGACGTTTCCATGTTTTTTCATAAGAAGCATTTCAGCAATGCAAAAGTATAGTTTGAGGGGTGGGCAAGGTTGGTTATTGAGATTTATTTGGGAAACTGATAAAACACCATTTTCTGCCAGGAAAAAAAAAAAAAACAGAGAGAAACTTACTGAAACTTATAATTTTCTTACAAAACCTTTTAAAAAGAATTTTAGTTTTTAAATCCTTCATCTATTAGAAATCTAAAGGATGCGACTGCTGCCACATAAATTGTTTTGGTTTGATACTACAACAAACATTTTAACAGATGAGGTGCAAACTTCTGGAAACTGGAACAAAGTTGCTAAAATGCATCTCATTTTTCAAAATAAGTACAGTGATTAAGAACTCACGTCAACAGCAGCTACAGAACAAAGAAAAAGTGCAAGGTCTCTTACATACATCATGAGGTTTTCTGTCAGGAGAATTTTGCTCTAAATGTCTAATACATATAGCCTATCTACCAGCATTTAAATTTATCCTTCTTTATTTTTTTAAACTTGGCTTTAGAGCTAATATGAGATTAGACTGAACTATGAGGGCAATGCCCTCTGTTTTCTGCTTTGGATTACATAACACAGACTGCTCATAACTAAGAGACAGAATGAGGGTAACAACCTCCTGGACCTCAAATTTGATGTCCAGAACTGTATTTTATATTAATAACATACAAAGGCTAACTCTGTTTTTTTATTGCATGATTTTAGCCTTGATGCAGATGTACCACACAGAACCTACCACTCTCAATGAGACACGCAAAAAGGACAGGCTGGAGCAACTCAGTAGCCAGTACACCTAAGCATCTGAAATGTCACAGTGAAGGAGAGTTTAAAGAGGTGAAACTCTAAAACAAACAGAAAATTGTTTTGTTTTGGTTCCTACTACAAAAGTACATGCAGAGTGCTCACCAGGATCAGGGAGGGAAATAATGACAGGCCAGCTAGTCTGTCTGGAAAGCTAGTGCTGCCTTCTGCTCTGGATGTTAGGTGCTTTTTAAAGTCAGCAAAGTTATTGGGTGGAATGACATAATCTTGAAATCTGGGACCAAGCCAGGTTAGTAGAACGGTGTCAATATGCCAAGATGAAAGTGGCGAAATTCTTTAATCAGTTGATCTCTGAAACTCTTGAAAGGAGCCCTGCAAAACAGAACTGACAGATGAACTCAGTCGGGGAGGAAGGAAGGGGTGCGTCTGCTGTTTATTGTTACGTGCTTGCAGCTTAATGCCATCAGCTTGATTTCAACACCTATTCCCAGCTGTATTCCCTACAGCCATGTGTGCTCATGCTAGACACAGACCCAAATGTGAAAAAAAAATCTATAGAAGGATGTATCATTTTTTTCAGGCGACACAGACTTTTCACTACCAGTTGCATCTTCCATGTCTCAGAGTAGACAGAACCCCCCCAAGAAGAATTTTTCTTTCTTTCTCTCAAAAGAACCCCAGCAAACAAGCCACTCAACACTTCTACAATTTGTATTCTCAAAAGAGAAACAGCTCTACAAGAAAATTTGGCAACTATATTTTATCTTTATACTAATTAAACCATGTCTAAAAACCCCAAGCCTTTAGAGAACTTGTGAATTACTGACATATTTGAAAAGGTTTCATGCTTAATTTTCATTCCTGAATCCATGAATGCTTTTAAAAACTCCCTCGCACCTGTTTCTTGTGACAAACAGGGTGAATGAAAAAGAACTTTGATCTTTTTTTAAACACTATGTGGGGTGCTCTACTTTTAAGAGACTTCATCTTATATAAGGCTGTTAGGAGAATTTCTGGAATTTAAAAATGGCAGAAGGATACCCTAAGATATAACCTGTCAGTTAAATTCACAAGCTCAGCATCAACACTGTTTAGGAACACAGCTTTCCAACAACAGGATTGTTAATTGTTGTTGGTAGTGCAGCAGAATTACAGTGCTACTGTAGAACACAAATTTTGCAAAATATATAGCAGTGTTACAGGAAAGATTAAACAAGATATCACCTCAGATTTGGATGGGATACATCTAAGCTTTAATAGTTCTCCAGCAGACTATAATGCACCATAAATGAGAAAACAAAAAAGTCTCATTCATAAAAATCTGTGAGGGGATCTGTAACAGTTAAAAAAAATAAGGTAGAATTCAGATCTGCTTTCATATACATGCTAAAGTTTCATTTGGAGCTGGCATTTATCTACCATCTTTATTCCTTGGATTATGTCTAAAAATATCCACTAACATCTAACAATACTCTAGACAAGCATTCTAGTTACAAACTACCTTACTAGCATCTAAATTGAGACCAAAAACCTTAGGAATGTTTGATTTTTTTAATTAAATAAAGCGGATAATGTCTTATCTGCTGTTTCCAATCCTGCCAGTTAAACGGCTTTACAAAATACGGAACTGAATACAGAAGCTGAGGAAAGCTATAAGCAAAAATTAAGAACTTTAAGATAATACATTTTTACCTTCCTACTGAGCACAGTTGATGATAACCACAAGCAAACTGAAGCATGGTCAGTTGTTCAGGCTCACTGGGCCAAATACTCAAACCAAGGGAAGGACACAATTTGGACCACTGAGACAGAGTAAAAATGAATGCAAAAACACCCATAAACAACCAATTCAGTTATAATAGATCATTTCTGAAAACCTACAGAGTTCAAGGGCTAAACTTTTGACATATGAACAAAGGATAAAAAGAAAATGGACAGATGGAAAATACATTTAAAATTAACATGTTTCTGTGTATTCCTCTCTTAGGCATCAGTTCAAATCAAATTAAATTCAATGGTAACTCTAACAATTACCTCAGTGGCTTTGGACAGGAGCCTTATTGACTCCAACTTGTTACACTGATAGATATACAGCAACTTGACTCTAGCTAATGGAATCCCTTAAGGGTTTTTGAAAGGTGAAGAGCTAAGCACCCTCAACTTTCTTGAGAGCAGGTGCTTATGATTCCACACAGTACTACCTCCCATCTATGAGAACAAGAACAAAACTTGGTTTGTTGTATTGTAAGTGCCAGCTTCTGCTGAACTGAATTCCACATGATGCAAGCCTTTTTTGTGCTGGAGTCTGACCTGTGAAAGGGAACTGCTAAAATATATTTTAGACTACAAGTTAAAAGAAAGAAAAAAAAAAAAAAATGTCGGTGGGACAGTATTGATTTATTGGCTAGTAGGAGGCAACATGTGCTGGTGCTTAACCACCATTTCCTGCTGTCAAACAGCCACTTTAAAATGGAATGGATGGGCAAAATAACCTGATTCTGAACCATTAGTCAGCATATCTTATTTGGACCATCATTAAATGTTACTAGGACATCATTCCAGAGGAAATGTTTATGTTTGGATTGAATGAATTGCAGGATAACGGATGGCAAAATAGTACTGTATCTATCTTTGCATTTCCTTGGATACTGCAACAAAACAGTCTAAAAAAGCAGTTAGAATGATGCTTGAACTGAATATGTTTTAATTTTAGAAGTCCTGCTTTGGAAGGAATGCACAAAAAAATTCTCCAGGAATATTTTCATATTTGAGAAGGGAGATTTTATTTATTTCAAGGGGACTCCCACCTAGTGGTTCACAGTGTTATTAAACATTTAAGACGTTCTCAAGTCATCCGATATGGATCTTTTTATACAGATAGTATGAAAAACAACTGTATACTTCAGATAGATTTTCAGTTGCTGCTTTTTGATGGTAGTAACAAATTTATAGAGATCTCCCAGTTTTTTTCAGCATTCCAGGAGGTATTTTCTGCCATTCTAGGAAAACAGAACACATTTTGTTAAAAGTTTCTTGGTAAGTCTCAGCTAAAAGCCCTTTGTGCTTATTCTCCATCTTGTTTTTATTCTTGCTCATTCTTTCGAACATTCTGTGAAGCAACTCACTTGACAATGAGCAAGAAGTCCTTAGGCTAGCCTTCATTACTGATTACAATCAGTGGCATTCTGCTAGTTGATACATAACAAAGGTGTGCTAACTTGACCAAGCATCAACAGAAGACTATTTTTCCCAAGAACAAGAGCTCCCTGCACAAGGAGGCATATAAACTGTGCAACCCAGACTGCAATATATAACACAAGTTTGTTTCTCAAAGGCTAACCTTCTTGACCAAGTTAGGAACTTTTTGTAGAACCAATTTGTCAGCATGTGCTAATTTATCTTCACTAAAACCTTGTGCAGTCATTAAGTATCCAGAGCTAAGGCTTCCCAAGTCCATCAGAATTTTTCTAGTAAGAACAAAAGATTTTGTGTTGCAGACCTTGCAATGGCACTTAGATATCTGTAACAGAATTAGCATTAAACACAGTGCAGTGCAGATGACCCAAGGACCAGGATGGCATCATTGGGCACATTACGGTCACTTGTTCCCCAAGTGCAAATGCATCAGCTCTGGCAATTCACTCATAAAGGATGAGCAAATGAAAACTATTCTCATTCATGAATAGTTACAGTTCTTCACGCTGAACAGTTCTGCCTAGGACCCTAGTCTCATAGGACCTGTGCATCTGCATCTCATAGTATCTATCCTCAGATATAAAGCTACTAGTTACCTTGAGCCAGCATCCAAAAATTTTCTTCTGATATAAAAACAGGAAAAAAAGAAGAAAAAAAAAAGAAAAAAATAAAAGATGAGTAGGAGATAAAAGGTCTTTTTGCTCATATGTTCTGAAATGGCAAGGCATTATAAATAGATAGTATAACTCATATCCTTCTTTAGACTACCAAACCACCCCAAGGAGTCTACAGTTTTACATAGCTTTACATGGAGCAAAACTAACAGATTCACAAATAATCAAAACTCAATCAACAGATTCAGATTCCTTCTTTGCTCAGATGAGTCTCATCTTTGCTAAGAATTATTGTTATCTCATGATGTAATAATTTTCCTGAATCTATTAAAATTATATTTCAATTTTAATCATTTTTAATATGACAGGTATTTATTAATAAAGCTGATTGAATAGAACAGAAAATATATTTTTCTTTCAGTACTACCTGTATAGCCTTAAGCATTTTATTTCTGGTAGCAGGAGCAAGAGATAAAAGTCTTTCAGCATCCAAATATGTTAAGCCCACTCTGAACGCCTTTGTAGCGGGAGGGAATATGACAACACTTCAATGTGCACACTTTGTAGTTCTCTCGCTTGAATTGCTAGTGTAATGTGCTCTTGGACAGGGGAAAGTTAATGATAAAGTTCATATGTGAGAGTTTCAATCATATTATTTATGTACCAACATTTTATTACATAATCTCCTTGCTTGAGTGTCCTGGGTTGCAGTGTATTCTATCACCATCTTCATGAGCTGTTGAAGCCAGATGGGGCAGTGTTTCCTTGCCTCCTCCCTCCGGACTGTCTTCTGTTAATGGGCCCATCAGTGCCTTGCCAAAGGACTCATAGATAACGGGCTCTGGACTATCTCCTGTTAATGGGTCCATCAATGCCTTGCCTTGTGACTCACCACCCTATTGTGAGATGCTCCAGGGACGAGGAACTGAGCGTTTCCCAACTGGATATAATCAGAGGTTTTGAGGCACTAAGGCAGCCTTCTCCTCTGGACTCCTAGAGGACAAGAAGCTACATCACTGGACCTTCAGGTGAAGACCAGACCCTTTTCCTCAAGGACCACTGTTTCAACAGAACCATCACCCCCGCCCTGCTCACTGGGAGCCACCAGTGCTGCTGCCAGCTGTGACCAGCACTGCTCCAGGAGGGGAAGCTGCCTGGCAGCCGAGAAGGCTGCACTGGGTGCCTGTGTTGTTTTGTTATAACTGCTGTTGTCATTGTTGTTTGTTTGTTTTGTTTTTTATATATATATATTAGTAAAAAACTGTTATTCCTATTTCTCATATCCTTGCCTGAAAGCCCCTTAATCTCAAAATTATAATAATCCAGAGGGAAGGGGGTTGCATCTTCCATTCCAAAGGGGGCTTCTGCCTTCTTTAGCAGACACCTGTCTTTCAAACCAAGACATTGAGCTTCACCTGGACTGCATTTTGCCTGAATGTAAAGAACATTAGATTTTCAGTTATCTACTCTTCCTTCTCCAGACTGAAGAGAAGAAAATGGTTTGATTTCTCCACTGCAGAGCAATTGCAAATTTTTGTTGTCAATTGCATTGCTCTTATTTGTGCTTCTCATTACAGAGAGAAGAAGAAGGTTAAAGAAAACAAATTAATTGTTTATACAAAAGATCTCTGAACATCCAGCAGGAATTGTTAAGACTCTTGTGAGCTGAGAACTAATTTACATATTTTCAAGAGTAAACAGGCAACATTAGAAATATCTTTCTTAGCCTTTCAGAAAACAATGAAGAATTATTCTCATTAAATGTTGATTCTACTGGGAGGATGAAAGATGCACAGAATCACAGAATGAACTAGGTTGGAAAAGATCTTTGAGATCATCAAGTCCAACCTATGACCTAACACCTCCTCATCAACTAAACCATGGCACTGAGTGCCACATCCAGTCTTTTTTTAAATGCGTCCAGGGACAGTGCCTCCACCACCTCCCTGGGCAGATGGATTCCAGTGCCCAATCACTCTTTCAGTGAAGACTTTTTTCCTGATGTCTAACCTAACCTTCCCCTGGCACAACTTAAGACTGTGTTGTCTTGTTCTGTCGGTGGTTGCCTGGGAGAAGAGACCAGCCCCCACCTGGCTACAACCGCCTAGAGAGTGATAAAGTCTCACCTGAGCCCTCTTTTTTCCAGGCTAAACAACCCCAGCTCCCTCAGCTGTTCTTCATAGTGCTTGTGTTCCAAGCCCTTCACCAGCCTTCTTCCCCTCCTCTAGATGCATTTGAGCATTCCAACATCCTTCCTAAATTGAGGGGCCCAGAACTGGACACAGTACTCAAGGTGTGGCCTCACCAGTGCCAAGTACAGGGAAAGAATGAGTTCCCCGGTCCTGCTGGCCACACTATTCTTCATACAGGCCAGGATGCCACTTGCCTTCTTGGCCACCTGGACACACTGTTGGCTCATGGTCAGTCTGCCATCATTCTGCCCAGGTCCCTTTCTGCCTGGCCACTGTCCAGCCACTCTGTCCCTAGCCTGTTGTGCTACAGGGAGTTGTTTTGGCCAAAGTGCAGGACTCGGCACTTAGACTTGTTAAATTTCATGTAGCTGGACTTGGCCCATCTATCCAGTCTGTCCAGGTCCCTTTGTAGAGCCCTCCTACCCTCCAACAGATCGACATGTGCTCCCAGCTTGGTCTCATCTGCAAATTTACTGATGGTGGCCTCAANGGTGGACTCAATCCCCTCGTCCAGATCATCAATGAAGATATTAAACAGGACTGACCCCAGCACTGATCCCTGGGGGACCCCACTAGTGACTGGCCACCAACTGGATGCAACACCATTCACCATCACTCTCTGGGCCTGGCCATCCAGCCAGTTCTTAACCCAGTGAAGGGTGCACCTGTCCAAGCCATGGACTTCCAGCTTTTCCAGGAGTATGCTGTGGGAGACAGTGCCAAAGGCTTTGCTGAAGTCCAGGTAGACAACATCCACAGCCTTCCCTGCCTCCACAGGAGGGTCACCTGCAGATCAGATTGGTCAGGCATGACCTGCCGCTCCTAAACCCATGTGTCAGAGACTGAAAATTGTTCATGCCTCAAACATTAATATAAAGTTTTTCTAATTATAAAAAAGCTAAAACCGAAGAAGCCTCCCTGAAGACTGGGGCTTTGGACTGAAAGCCAAACTGCTGATTTGATAAAAGGCAACCTATTGTTCAGTCATCTCAGGCTGAGGGAAAGGTATGCATCCACAAAAGGCCAAAGCCACCAGCTGCACTGAGAATCATCCCTGTCTGAATTTCCAGTGGGGGCAGAGCACAGCTCACAGAAGCCAGGTTTACATAGACTCCCCCCCAACCGAGGAGGGAGGAGGAGGTTTCAGGTTCATATAACCTCTGGTCAGAGGCAACTAACACCCATCCTCCGATTACACAAACCAGCCCAGCTGTGGAACCCCCAACCCCACAGGCCACATCCATAGGACCTTCACGTGAGAGGCAGTTGAGGGGGAGTCACAATCCATGAAAGACCTCCCAAAGTGCTCCCCAGAGACTTTGCATCACAGGACTGCAAGTGATGCAACAGATGCAGAGTCTGCTGCAAGAGACTGACCCCCTCCCCCAGAGGGACATGCCTGAACATTGGTACCTGGCTCAAGGATATGTTAAGCCATGGGATTCTATGCTTTTCTGGGGGACCTTCACCACCAAGAAGACCAGCTGGAGATGATCAACAGAACATTGTTGGGATCCACAGAGTGGTGATATTTTCTTTATTCTGTCTCTGTCACTCTCTTTCTGTCCCCCCGCCACCTATTTTCTATTTCTTTCTCTTCTTGTCTCTCCTTTTCTCTCTTCTCTCCTTCTCGTCAAATAAAACCCTTACCATCGTCACTGGCATATGGTCTCATTTGCACCTTAATTCAGGCAGAGGCATTTCTAAGAACTTTAATAATTGGATCTTAATGCCCATGCTGGCTGGGTCTGATCTCCCGGCCGTATTGTAGGTGCCATGTGATGGCACTCAAGATGATCTGTTCCATAATCTTGCCAGGCACCAAGGTCAGGCTGACAGGCCTGTAGTTTCCTGGATCCTCCTTCTGGCCCTTCTTGTTGATGGGCTTCACATTGGCCAGCTTTCAGTCATGTGGGACCTCCCCACTGAGCCAGGACTGATGGTAAAAGATGGAGAGCAGCTTCACAAGCTCATCTGTCAGCTCCCACATCATCCTAGGATGCATCCCAACACGTCCCATAGATTTGTGAGAGTGAGATCTAAGTGGCTCAGCAGGTCTCTGACTGCTTCCTCCTGGATAACAGGGGGGTTATTCTTCTCCCTGACCCCTGACTACCAGCCCAGGAGGACAGTTGTCCTGAGGACAACTTGAAAATTGGGGTGTTAACTACCTCTGCCTTTTCCTCATCTTTAGTTACTAAATTCTCTCCCACATCTTATAGAGAAAGGAGGTTGTCCTTGCCCTTCCTTTTGCCAATAATGTATTTATAAAAATATTTTTATTGTCCTTCACAGAAGTGGCCAGACTGAGTTCTAACTGGGCTTTTGCCTCACTAATTTTTTTTTTTTCTACATGACCTAGCAACTCCCTTAAGCGTTTGCTGAGATACCTGACTGTCCCAGTTTTGAGACAAATTCAGAGGAACATCCTCTGATAGAAGGGAGGTTACAGCCACCCCTCCCCTACCAGGTTTGGGAAAGAAATATTCCTTGGAGGAAAGTGAAAGGGAAAAAAAATATTTCTTTACCAAACACATGGGAACAGAATTATAATGCCAAATAATAAAACCTCTCACTGTGGAGAGAACCTGGTAAAATTCAAAGTCCTTCTGTAGGTGTGGCTGTTCTCCCTCTGGAGCTGAGGTGTGGCCCCTCCAGGCCGTGGCGTGGGCCTCCTGGTGCTGGTGATCCACACCAAAGCAGAACAGTCCAAGGAAAGTTCTTGCCTCAGCTAGAAAGCCAGCTAAACAGCAAAGAATTTTAACTCTCTATCTCTCTCCTAAGAAAAAGCCAAAAAACTTGGGAAAAAAAGGAAGGGTGCTTCCTCCGCTCTTGCTGCTGTAGAAGCACGCAGAGAAGTAGCGTGACCTTGAAGCACAAAACTGCTTTGAAAAGTTCACTTGGTTTTTTTCTCTCGCCCCTTTCGGGCTCAGTAGAAAGGTACAGGATCCATTTCTGGGCATAGAACGGTGATTGGGGATACAGCGTCATAAAGTCACCCCAAGACATTGACCCTCCTTCCAAAGGTGATACACCCTCTTTTTTTTATTTAATTCCTTCAAAAGCTCCTTGCCCATCCAGGCCAGTCATTTGCCTCACTGGCTCATCTTTCAGCACAGAGACAGTCTGTTCCTGTGCCTTCAAGATTTCTGTCTTGAAGCACACCCATCCTTCCTGGACTTCTTTGTTTTTGAGGGCTGCTTCCCAAGGTAGTCTCTGAATAAGTCTTGGATAGACCACAGTCTGCCCTCCAGAATTCCAGTGTGGAAGTTTTATTGATGCCCCTCGTTGTTGCACCAAATATTGAAAATTGTATGACTTTATGATCACTGTGCCCCAGACGGCCTCCAACCACCACATCTTCCACCACCCCTTCTCTGTTTGCAAACAGCAAGTCTAGCATAGTCCCTCCCCTGGTAGGCTCGCTTACCAGCTGCGACAAGAAGTTGTCTTCCATACGCTCTAAGAACCTCCCAGGATGCATCTTCTCTGCTATGTTGAGTTCCCAGCAGACATCTGGCAGGTTAAAGTCACCTACAAGAACAAGAGCTGGAGATTTTGAAACATCCTCCAGCTGCTTGTAGAATAAGTCATCCACCTCTTCATCCTGTTTGGGTGGTCTATAACAGAGTCCCATCAAGATGTCAGCCTTGTTGGCCTTCCCCCTGATTCTTACCCATAGACACTCGACCTTATAATCATTAAGCTCAATTTCCACGGTGTCAAGAGACTCGCTAACATACAGAGCCACCCCTCCACCTCCTCTCCCTCTCCTTTCTGTTCTGAAGAGCTTCTAGCCATCCATTGCAGCGCTCTAGTCATGTGAGTCATCCCACCACATTTCCGTGATGGCGACTACGTCACAGCTTTCCTGATCTACAATGGCTTCCAGCTCCTCATTTATTACCCATGCTACATGCATTAGTGTACATGCACCTCAACTGGGCTGCTGATTTCACCCCTAACTCTGGCTTACCATCCTTGGGCTTGTTTCTGGAGAGCCTAGTTACATACCCTACCACATTTGAACCTAGTTTAAAGCCCTCTCAATCAGTCCCGCCAATCCATGGGCTAGAATCCTTTCACCCTTGATAGATAGATGGAGCCCATCTGGCTCCAGCAGGCCAGGTGCCATAAAAGTTGCCCCGTGATCAAAGAACCCAAATGGTCACAACTGACATACAGATATTTCCATTTGCGATTACAAATGTGAATGACACATCCATTCAGAATCCTTTTGAGATTTATGGAGTTATCCATACCTCACTATGGATCATGGCAATGTATCACTGTATAATTAGGTAAATAATTCAGTGCCAGTTTTTGATCTAGTGGAGATAATATGCCAGTTTTGTCATAATAATACACTGCTGTGAGTTTAAATGTCTTAAGGTCTTGTTTTCAAGAAAAATAATAGCTTACAGTCCATTTGGAGATTACCTGGTAGACCTCAGCATGGGACTGGAATTCATAGGAACAAGGAAATTAGACATGTGAAAGACATATTAGATCACTGGGTTCATTCCTTGCAATTGTCTCATAGAAGGGGGAATTGACTTCCAATATACTTTGGATTACATTACCAAGAGACAAAGAAAATAATTACCAAGAGACAAAGAAAATAATTACCAAGAGACAAAGAAAAAAAGGAACAGTAGATCACTTCCCGGAAACTGGTAAAACCTCAGTACATCCGCTAGAAAATGAATCTGCATCTAAGCTCTTGTACTGATCTTTTACAGAAGCCTTATGTGCTCACCTAAAAAAAATCAGTGCTCATGATAGAAAATAAAAACTCAGTGACGAAAGAGTTGTAAGGACTTTCTGGTATGACAGTATTTTCATGACTTGTATTTTCCAAAGAAGGAAAAATAAAAATTTCTGATGGCACCAGAGCAGTGTCTAATATGTCTTACTAAACAACATATTAACTCAAATAAAGACCAACACTAGTTAACAGTATTTTAAAGATATTTGAAACTTGGAACAGATGTGAATGATTGCTGCAGCACACTTCTTAAAATGAAATCTGAAAGGTGAAAATGCTGGGTGAAGAAAAGAAAGTTCAGTTTAAAAAGACTTCAAAATTACTTTAGGGAATGAAGTACCTTTGTAATGAGGACAAGAACAGTCTAGAAGGAAGGAACATTAACTCGAATTGTAATCTAAATAAATAAATACCTTTAATAAAATATGTCAAAAACCATTAACTTAACAAGCTGTCTCAGAAAAGTCCACAAAAATAGTTTCTGAAAATCTTGGTATAAGTATGTTTTAAATATATATATATATATATATATATGTATANNTATATATATATATATATATGTATATATATATATGTATATAAAAGCAGATGCAAATGATTTTTGTGTGAATATGTGTTAAACCAACAAAGTGATTGAGGAGCACAGAGGAACTTAGTCCTATTCTAAAATTAGGAACCAGCGTCACCACAAATATAAATTATCACAGATTTAATAGGAAAGGCAATTGTAAAGCAGTTATGTTTAAGGATGATTTTAAAATCAAAAGTACATTTTGTTTTTGACTTCACAAAGTAAGAGATGTCCTTCAAAGATTTCATGACATAAAATAGAAGAAACAACACAAATAGGAAAAAGAATAGAGGCATAGAGAAAATCAGTTATTTGCCCAGGAGTATGAAGTATGTCCATGAAGTTGCTAAGAAGAAAGCCTAAACTGCCTGCTAACATGTCCAGTGCCATATTTACTCCAGTTTTACTCTCCATAATCACATCCACAATAGAGATTAGAATTACAACCTATGGTGATTAGTAGTGGTGGATTAGTGAGGAAGCAGAAATTTAGTATTACATGTTCTTATTCCTATAGCTGCATGGTTTTGGATACTGAAAAAGTAGATCCTTAATTTAAAAAGTACTTATGTTAGCTATATCTGATATACTAATAGAGATGTATTGTAAAACATACACTTTTGTGCATGACTGATTCAAGAAATCTGTTTCTAGGTACCAAAAACATGCACAAGAATTCATTCACACATGATATTAGTTTGATGTTTTTTTCTTTTACTATTGATGAACAAAGGCAAATGAAAGCTATGACCTTAAACACACACACACATTTGTATATATTCCAGTTTTAAGATAGTTTTAATATTAACAGTGAATATTTTAAGATCAAAAATAAATACAATAGGCAATAAAGAGATAGTCATAGAAAGAATAAATATATCAGCCTTTAATACCACTACCTATAAGCTCAGCTATAAAATAATGGTCCTGTTGAGTCATTAGAGTTTTGTTACGAAGAGACAATGACTTTACCATTTGATCCTCTTTTATATTTCCAGGTTCAGAAAAAAAAAAAAAAAAGAGGAAAATGTATTCATAGAAAAATGTATTGGCATTTTCAATGTGTGCCTAACTACTTTTCAAAAAGGATGGTTTCTTTAACTTGAATTAGGGTGTGCCAATACAAAACTCTTACTATCGTTAATAAGCACTTAAATTAGTGGTGTTACTCATGGCAGAAAGTGGTACTCAGCATGCTTAAGGGTCCCTGCATTAAAGAGTAAAGGAAGAGACAGTAGACAGAGGATCTAGACTGTGTACAGAATCCAGGAAAGGTCTTATAGAGTGATGATGATGGTTACCTGAAACACTGTAATTGTTCCTCTGCACAGACGAGCAAAAATTAACAGCAGACATACTTTATGGACTAAACATTTTTTAAAAATACATATTTTTGACCTATGCTGATACAATATTTTATTAACATGTTTTTAGAGCAGCAATTCACACTGAACCAAGCCCTGAGCAATTAAAAAAAAAAAAAAATCACCTTACTTTTATATATATGACAGGCAGAATTTCAAGTCTTTACCCAGTCAGGACATATTGGAGGGAATGTCTTAGTACCCAGCATGCTCAAACACTTTTACGATTATAACTCGAATAATTATGTTTGGAATGTAACAGACAAATTTTGCTTATTCCATGTGATATAGGGGTTTTGCATGTGAATGATTTTCACCATTGGAAAAAAATGTATTCTTATGGTACCAAATTTGGTCTGTGATCCTTTCTTCAAATATCACTATCAGAATAGATATTTTAAAAAATATTTTCTAATGTAAAATATTTATTTATTATATTCAGCTCTTTATATTTGTTTTTCTGGTTGCATTTGGTTAAAATATGATAAAATTACATATCTAATAAAACTAGGCATTTGGAAAATTTCTTCATATTTTTGTGTAACAAAGAAAAAGCAATTCCAATTAAAAAATAAGTTCTTTTTGACCAACCCTTCCTGACCTAGTCCAGTCCTGAATATGTGAAGCAGATATAATTTATAACCTGACTGAATGAATTCAAACCATTGAAAAGAGAATATTAAAAAAAACCCCTATCCCAATTTTCTACATTGCTGCTTATTATCCATTCACTGTCTTATTTATGCTCAAGACTTAGAACATTAGAGTTATTTTCAATTTAACCCCTAAATTAAGAGAGTAACTTTCCTACTTAATCTCTTTAAAATCAAAGCTAACTTTTGTTAGGACACATACAAAATTTCCAAAGCTTCATTCTAATGTCTCTTCCAGGCTTTCCTCCAAGACTGCCACAGTGCATTACAGGCAGGAGCAACAATATATCTTAACATATCTTGTGATCTTTAATATCCTTATCAATGACATATACAGCAAGATCAGGCACACCCTCAGCAAGTTTACAGATGACACCAAGCTGAGTGGTGCAGTTGACACAACAGAAAGGATGCCATCCAGAGAGACCTGGACAAACTAGAGAAGTGGGCCCATGAGAACCTCATGAGGTACGACAAGTCCAAGCACAAGTGTTAACACCGGAGTTGGGGCAATCCTAGACATGAGTACAAACAGAGAGATGATGCCAAGAAGAACTTGGGGGTTTTGGTGGATGAAAAGCTGGATGTGTGACAGCAATGTGTGTTTACATCCGAAAGGCTAACTGCATCCCAAAAGCAGTGTGGCCAGCAGGTCAAGGGAGATTATTCTCTTCATCTACTCTGCCCTCATGAGACTACATCTGGAGTGCTGGGTCCTGTTCTGGGTTTCTCAAAACAGGAATGACATGGGCTTGTTGGAGCAGGTTCAAAGAAGGGCCATGAAGATCACAAGGGCAGATAGTAATAGAACAAAGGGGGATGGTTTTAAAATGAAAAAGGAGAGGTTTAGCTTGGATGTTCGAAAGAAGTTCTTTACTCAGGGTGGTGAGGCACTAGGACAGGTTGCCCTGAGAAGCTGTGAATGTCCTATCCCTGGAAGTGTTCAAGTCCAGGTTGGATAGTAATTTGAGCAACCTGGTCTAGTGAGTGGCCTCCCCGCCCACGGCAGGGGAGCTGGAACTAGGTAATCTTTAAGGTCCCTTCCCACTCCAGCCTCTCTTTAATTCCGTGATAAAGTAATTATTTGAAGTCTTCTTGTGAACTGGTTGGCTTAGGAATAAAGGATAGTTCACTTGACCCAGAAAACTGAAGAAGCTGCAGCATGCTATTCACTACTGTGCATATGTAACATTTAGTTTACTGCTCTGGGAGGACTGAAGAACCATGCTTAGGAGAGCAGTGAAGCTTGAGTGACCTTGCATAACCTTCATACCAATAATCCAGGTGAAAGAAATAATAAATAAAAAAATAAAGAGATATAATGAAGGGAATGAGGTAGGTACCTGACATGCAAAAAAAGATTTTATATAGCAGAGTCCAGGCACCTACAGAAATGGATGCTTGTTCATGTAACTCAGCAAGTAGAAATATAGTCGTGTGATGCATGTAGAATGTTTCAGCAAAGGCGTAGCAGGGCATGCCACACCCACCCCACAAGAGTTTATCTGTTATTTGTTAACCTGAGTTAGATAACTCAAACAGGACAATCTGTCTTGTAGCGAGTTATTTTGGCACCATGGGGTTAACACTTGTCTGGCATCTCCCAACTGCCAAGAAAAATCTTACCATTCAAGTGAGATCTGGTAAGAAAAGCTGGATTTTTGACTGATATCAATTCACTTTGCAACTATAAAAGCCATACCGAACTTTTCTAAAGCAGAAATCTTCAAGACATTTTACTGGAAATGTGTGAAGTTTCTCCCATGAGTAGGGACTCTTGTTTTGTGGTTACTGCCCCAGAGGTTAGATGAAGGAATCTGTGTACATAGTTGTCATTTCGGTGGTAAGTTACATCTAACTCCAAATCAATACTATTTCTTTTGCTAGCTTTAGTATAGGTACCTTGATATAATGCACTGTTTTATGTTATGTTATAATCTAGTAGTAGCTCTTTACTTTTACACTGAGTAGTAAGTAATTATGATTAAGATCCTTTGTCTGTAATCTCTTCTCTGTTTAATAAATAATTCATTTTTTAAAAAAGATCTGATTTACCATCATTAGAACTTGTGATTCTGTAAATTTAAACTGTTGCGAAAATCTGAGGCTAAGGCAGGGCTTGTCTGAAGCTTCCACTTGTCCCATGATAAAAGGTACCAGAAATATTTGTGGCATATGAAAACAGGTATAGAACTTATAACAGTTATATTTCATGGTAATAGATGAACTGGTGTCTTAAAGGGAGAATACTTAGACCTAAAGTCAATACTAGGGTGTCCAATGAAAAATATATTGGGTAACAGGATTTAAGGGAAGGTTGGGAAGCCTTACACAGTGGGGAAGTAAGGCTCTGTGGAAGGATCTGGACAGTCTGGATTGATGCACCAAGGCCAGTTGTATGAGGTTCAACTAGACCAAGAGCCAAGTCCTGCCTTTGGATCACATCAATGTCATGCAGAGCTACAGTTTGGGGACAGAGATCCTGGAAAACTGCCTGGCAGAAAAGGACCAGGGGTGCTGGTTGGCAGCCATCTGAATATGAGCCAGAGAGTACATAGTTGGACAAGAAGGCCAATGGCGTCCTGGCCTGTATCAGCAATCATGTGGACCTATCAGGAACAGCAGGATCAGGGCAGTGATCGACCCTGTACTTTGCACTGGTGAGGCCTCATCAGTGTTCAGTTCTGGGCCCCTCACTACTAGAAGGACATTGAGGTGCTGGAGCGTATCCAAACAGCAACAGAGCTGAGGAAGGGTCTGGAGCACAAGTCTGATGAGAAGCGGCTGAAGAGAGCTGGGGTTGTTTAGTCTGGAGAAAAAGAGGCTCTCTGCAACTACCTGAAAGGAAGATGTAGTGAAGTAGGGATCAGTTTCATCTCCAAAATAACAAGGAATAGGACAAGAGGAAAGAGCCTCAAGTTACACCACTGGAGGTATAGAACTAGTATTAAGAAAAATTCCTTCTCCAAAAGGGTTGTCAAGTACTGGATCAGACAGCCCAAGGAAGTGGTTGAGTCTTCAGCTCTGGAGGTATTTAAAAGACATGTACATGTGGCACTGAAGATAATGGTTTAGTGGTGAATTTGGCAGTGCTAATTTAACAGTAGGACTTGATGATCTTAGAGGTTTTTTTCAACCTAAATGATAATATGATTCTATTCTATGATTAAAACCCAGAACTTTCCATATGCAAATGATAAGGATGAAAAACATCCAAGACCAGTATTCGATAAGTATTCATCTTATGGAGCAACTTAAATTAATTTCAAGTAGACAGGAACCAAATAGGTGTGTCAGTAAAATATCTTCAGACAGTACTTTGTGTTGAAATAACAACTGTCTTGCACATTTTTAGATTAGTGAATGTATCTGTTTCTTTACTGCTACCTATATCAAGCTGAGATAGCATACTTTTCAGTACTATTTTATTCCGCAAAAACTAAAAGAAAAGGGGCAATCGTTATTTAATGGGAATAAATAATTCCCACCTTTTGAAGGGTTTTTGCAAGTATTATGATATTAAGTTAGTGCTCTTCAACGTTTTTAAATGGGAAGGTGTAAACTATGCCATAGAGCATGAAAGAGAGACATAGTGTAGGAGAGAAAAAGGGGGACTGAAGATGTGCCAGAACCAAAAGCAAATGTTTGTAACTCAACTTAATTGTTAACATCTAACAACAGAAAATGGAAGGCTGCAAAAAGAATGCAATTTCTTTTCTGCAATTAAAACATACCAAGAATGATTTCGTTATATTGGTGACTGTTGAGCTGCTCTGCGTTGAATCTTCCAAACCCAAAAGGCCTTCTCCAAAAACCTCCCACAAGTATAATAGCCATCAGCTCTGAATTCAGTGGGAATGCAAGGCTTTGTTCAATGAATTTTTTGACAGATGTGGAAGGCCCTGATTCAGAAGAATCCTGTACAGGGGATTAAGAATAGCTATAGCAGATGCTAAATATGACTACATTCTTAAAAGTATTCAGTGCGGCATTTTTCCAGACTGCTTAGATTTTAAAATATCCATGTGTCCAGGGAAATAGACCAAAAAATATGCATTGAAAGATCTAATGACTCATGTCAGCAAAGAATCATGTTTACAACATAGCAGTTGAACTATTTATTTTTTGTCTTTTTTTTTTCCAAGTGCAAGATTGATGCAGTATTTATCATAAGTAATCCTTCATATGATGATGCACACATAAAACCCTATAAAGATAGAAGCCATAGTTTAATTTGATTTTGGCAGTAAGCTTGATGAAATACAAACCATTTTTCTCTAGATTTCTGGTTTTCTCCAGCTTTTCTGGTTTCACCCCAAAGCAATTATGTTCTCCTCCAGCACTTGTCTTGGTTTTGAAAGACAGGTATCTGCTAAGGAAGGTAGGAGGCTCTCTTGGAATGGAAAATGTAACCCCCTTCCCTCCGGATTATTATAATTTTGAAATTAGGGGCTTTCAGGCAAAGATACGAGAAATAGGGATAACAGTTCTTTACTAATATATATATAACAAGGCAATAATACAGAAGCACTGGCTTAACACTGACAGAGTCAGGATACGACCTGACACCCTGCCGCACAGGGTGGTGGTAGCAGTCCGAGTAAGTGGTGTCTGCAGTCCTCTTGGGATGATAGGGATGGTTCTGTAGAAGCGGTGGTCCTGTAGACGGGTCTGGTCTTCCTCTGAAGGTCCAGTGGTAATTACTGTAGCTCTTGTCCTCTGGGAATCCAGTAGGTAAGGGCTGCTCGTGGTGTTCAAAACCTCAGATTATATCCAGCTAGGAATGCTTGGTTCTTCCCCCTGGGCTCCCAATGGGATAATGTAATTTTATGAGTCATGCAGTGAGGTTAGATGGCCCATTAACAGAAGATATCCCCTGGAGGGAGTTATCAGGCATGTGTCACAGAAGAGATAAAGAACATTGCCCCACCTGGTTTCAACAGATGGTGATAGAATACGTACCTCTGGTTACATCTTACATTGTAACTTAAAACAGCACTCCAGGAACATCATAAAAGCCAGGAAGGGCCAAATTCAAAAAGAAAGTGGTTCTTGGCACAGCATACAGATCTTTAGAAGTTTTTGACAAAACAACCTGTGGAATCTAGACATCAAAAGAGAAAACTTGAGAAGAATGTGAAAATTATTATATGGAGAGGCCACATCAAACTTCAGATATCCCCAGTCACAGAATGTTTAGAGGCTGGGACAACAATACAGAGTACCACTGTACACTTATGTAAAGTTCTTACTCTTTCCTAGGCTGATAGCTGTCATTGGAGACATGATGCTGGGTTGGATAAATCTTTTCTCTTACAAATGTTCACATTCTTATGTTCATAATTTTATGCTGCCACACAGCAGTGAAAAAGAATTTGCCAGACTATAGACTTTTGGCTGAATTAAAAGTACATAACACCCAGCCAGAGTGTCTCTTGCATAGAACATGACCAGTGATTATGATAAACATGACTGACTCAATATCTTGCACAGCACAGTTTGTGTGACTGCTGGAACACAAGAGGAATTGAACTATGGGAGCAGGAAACACAAAAAATGTTTCAAGTGACCAGATTTCCTTGTTATGAGAGTTTACTCTGAAGTTCCTGACACAAAGAAGAGGTAATAAAGTCATTATGTTAAGTCAGAAAACAGCTACACCTGGTAGTGCTTTCTCTGTGCCAACTTTCAGGCAACAACTTAGAGGACAACATAAAAGGTTTGACTGAATGAATAGCCCTGGACATTGCTTCTAGGAGGTATAAAGACAGCCCTTCTCTTCTGAGAACTCCTAATTTATGGACAAGGGTAGTATTTTCCATTAATAGTCTTGTCCTAATTAATACACAAGGATAAAATACACAGATTTTAAACACTTTACCACCTAGATAATTACACTAACAACAAAAGTTATTTGAAATATCAAGCATTCAATACCTCATCGAGACAATAAATTTTAAATTAAATACTTCATACTCCATTCATTCGACTTCCAATGCCATACACTAAACATCATCTTGAAAAAAAAGGCATTTTCTGATGTATTACTAAACCAAGGTGGGTTAGGGAGAAGAGAACATGCCTTTCACAGTAATTTCCTAACCTTTTTAACCACAGAGTTTATGTCTAGGCACTCATTCATCAAAAGATGAAAGCAATGCTCAACTCTAAACACTTACTGACTTAAGAATCACTATGTATTTTGATGAGTAAATATGAACTTAAGCCTAAACAAAGCTTGCCCTAACTATCCTTCTGAGAAAGGGACTATAACTACCTGAACAGGACTCTTTGTTTTAGATATCATAGCCTGGAGATAGCATTCCCCAGACTATCAATTAAGTCCACAAAAAATACAAAAAATCTTGGTAAAAAGGGGGGGAAAAACCCCTTCCCATTAAAATAAATGCAATATAGGTCACCTTAAATTAAGCTTATAGTAAGAATTTCCAGAACAGCAGTAATTGTATATTACACTGTATCCTCTGTACATCAGAGGTCTCACTTTTACTGTGGTTATGGAGACATCACTCTACTCTTGTTGGATGATTTAACAGGAGCCGTATTTAAGTTTTGATGTTTTCAAACTCCACCATTTAACCTATTTTCCCTTTTAATTTTTCCTTCATATGTTAAGCTACTTATTAGTCAAATAATTCAGTGAACTATGCATTTATCTCCTAAAGAGTCTATGAGTATTTAGTTTAATTCTGAAATGCAAATATTGTCTGTGGAAGCTGGCCTTTAAAATAAGGTCTTACTGTCTGGTGTGCACATTTGTGTAACTCCCACTGAGATGCAGAAACCACAGGAAATTCAGTATAATCTTCAAGAAATATGATGACATTTGGAAGACAGGGTGAGAGATAAGGATGTCACTCACTAAATTTATTATTTTATGCCTCACCAAGATGACCCTGATCACGAGATCAGTGCTCATTTATCTAATCTGCTGTAACACAATTTCACAGTCCTCTTTTTTTCCCTCTGAAACTATTGCTGGAGGCAACTAGACTAACAATATTTATTTTGGTTTATTTCAACATTATTTATTTTTCATTAGAAGATCATTTCTGTCATTAGAAACATGATTTGTCTACAGTTTCTTGTCTCTTCACTAATCCCTTACTTGAACAATGTATTTATGTTCATTCTCCTCTAGTCTTATAATGCTTCTGCTTATTTCTTGAGAAGCTCTTAAAAATTCTCTATTCTGTAGTGAACAGACAATTTGTTTTGTCACAACCTTCAAATTTTAGGATGCATAAACTACATGACTTTGAAGTTCAGCCTGTCTTTGGAAATGCTAACTTCTGCCAGGCTTGTCCTACTGTTATTTTTAGTGTTCTCAATTGACTTTTTGGGAAAACGTACATTGCTTTACACCATCTGTTGATGGCAAAAGAGTGAGCAGCCAGGTCTCCATGCCACAGTGAATCACAGAGTGCATGCTGAACTCAGAATGATTTGGGGGGAAGATGGCTATCATCCCTCTAGTCTCTGGAAAATCCATTTTAGTATATGGGAGAGTGACAGAGAAATTTTTGCTAAAATATATAGGTTTATCCTCCTGCTTTTTTCAAGCAACCAAGGGAAATCCAATTCTCAATGATGCCATCTAATGAAGAAGACCCAGTTCCATCAAGATTTGCTTAGGTCTGAAGCTCCTTTGAGAAAGAAATGAAAGGAGTTAAACACTTTAAATTCTACCACAAGGAAGGGCAAGAATGAGGTACTTAAAGATGATAGTCCTCTCCAGTGAAAATCAAATATGCCAAACAACAGGAGAATAAAGAAGGATTCCTCTGAGTTTACTTAGAGGGATTCGCCTGTATATTCCATGGGTGCCTTTAACATTGTATTTCAGAAAATATTATTTTAATTTGATAAAAAGAATATTTTGTTTCAGGATTTGAAAGTAGACTCGGGAAAGATGGAAATCTCACCAATAGCTTGGTAATTAAATTTCTCTTCTGAGAACTCCATTCCTTTCAAAGAGTTTTAGCTTCCTGGCTAAGTGCTAAATATTTAATTAAGCAAAAGACAAGTGCAACAGCCACTATCTTCTGGAGTAGTGTAACTGTTTTCCAGAGCATACAGACAGACAACTATTATCAGGTTGTTGTTTTTTCTTTCTCCTAAAATATTCAATCCTTCTCTGGAATCATGTGATAAACCATGAGAATGTCACAATGGAAATATATCTTGCTCATTTTTGAAAGCTGAGAATGTAAAAAATACAGGTGCTGAGAAGGGACTGGACTAAAGGGAAAGAAGGAGTGAACAGCAGCTGTAGATGAAGCTACATCTAAGACAAAGCTTCTTATGCTGACAAAGCTATGCGCAAGAAGAAGGCTGTTGATTTGTCTTAAATATGGGGTTTCCAGGTTCATTTCTCAAATATGTATGAGAGGCAATGAGGACTGTGTTGAGATAATAGGGTTATTCTGTTGATACAACTTATACTCAGAGGTTTTTGCTAGAATAGTAATGAAGAAAAATGTATAGGAAGAATGATAACTCACTTTGCTCAGCAGAAATAAAAGATTTTTTTGGGTAAAATGACTCACCATGCTCATCCCAAAAGTCTATCAAAATAAATTATTACATTGCAAACAATCAGCATTTAAAAACCCCTGAATCTCATTACACCATGCTACACGTGGATGCTACAAATTTTGCTAAAACATATAAGCCAAAAAAAGCACTAAATCTCATATTCACAGCAGAGAACATAAAATAAGAGAATCACAGAATGATAGAACAAGTTGAGTTGGAAGGGATCCACAAGGATCTTTGAGCCTAACTCCTTGCACAGCACTATCCCCAGGAGTCATACCATGTCCCCAAGAGTATTGCCGAAATGCTTCTTGAAGTCTTGTCAGGATTGGTGCTGTGACCACTTCCCTGGGGAGCCTGTCCCAGTGCCCAACCACCCTCTGGGTGGAGAACCTTTTTCTGACATCTAACCTAAACCTCTTCTTACACAGCTTCAAGCCATTCCCTCAGGTCCTGCTACTGGGCACCAGAGAGAAGAGGTCAGTGCCCGCCCTTGCATTTCCACTTGTGAGGAAGTTGTAAACACCTTATGAGGTTTCTCCTTAGTACCCTCTTCTCCAGGCTGAACAGACCAAGTGACCTCACACGGCTTCTCCTCAAGGCCCTTCACCATCTTCATTGCCCTCCTTGGGCAGTCTCTAACAGATTTCTATCTTTCTTATGTTGCAGTGACCAAAGCTGCACACAGGACTTGAGGTGAGGCTGCCCCAGTGCAGAGAAAAGCAGGACAATCCCCTCCCTCGGCCAGCTGGCAATGCCGTGCCCTGATGTACCGCAAGACACGGCTGGCCCTCCTGGCTGATAAGGCACTGCTGACTCATGTTCAACTTTCTGTCAACCAGGATCCCCAGGTCGCTTTCCACAGCACTTCTTTTCAGCATCCCATTGCCCACGCTGTCTGTATCCAAGGTTGCCCCATCCCAGGTTCAGAATCCAGCACTTGTCTTTGTTAAAATTCATACCACTGGTGATTACCTAGCCCTTTATTTCATCAAGGTCTCTCTGCAGAGTCTCCCTGCCTTCAAGGGAATCAACATTTCCTCCCAATTTAGTACCATCTGCAAACTTAGTATCCCTTCCAGTCCTGCATCCAGGTCATTAATGAAGATGCTGAAGAACACAGGGCCAAGAATGGAGCCCTGTGGAACCCCACTTGTGACAGGTCACCAGTCTGATGTCAACCCCTTCACTATAACCCTTTGTACCCAACCTGTGAGCCAGCTGTTCACCCACCACATGCTGTGTTTATCCAGCTGTGGGCTGGACATTTTGTCCCAGAGGATACCGTGAGACACAGTATGGAAAGCTTTACTGAAATCCAAAAAGGTTGCATCTACTGACTTCCCTTGATCAGCCAAGTGGGTTACCTTGTCATAAAAGGAAATCAGGCTTGACAAGCAAGATTTTCCTCTCATGAAGCCATGCTGGCTGTGAATGATGAACATACAATCTTTCAGGTGTTTTTCAGCACCTCCCAGGACAATCTTCTCCATAATTTTACCAGTCGCTGAAGTGAGACTGAAAGGCCTGTAGTTGCCAAGGTCTTGCCAGGGACAATGTTAGACAGCTTCCAGTCAACTGGGACCCCCCTAGATTCCAAAGAACATTCGAAAGGCATCAAAGAGGTTTTGCAATGACACCAGGTGGCTCTTGGAGAACTCTCAGATGAATCCCATCAGGTCCCATAGATTTATAAGCATTCAGCTGGAGCAGCAGATCACGCACAACTTCAGGGTTAGCTGGAAGCTTCTAATTCATACAGCCATGGCNGCTGTGAATGATGAACATACAATCTTTCAGGTGTTTTTCAGCACCTCCCAGGACAATCTTCTCCATAATTTTACCAGTCGCTGAAGTGAGACTGAAAGGCCTGTAGTTGCCAAGGTCTTGCCAGGGACAATGTTAGACAGCTTCCAGTCAACTGGGACCCCCCTAGATTCCAAAGAACATTCGAAAGGCATCAAAGAGGTTTTGCAATGACACCAGGTGGCTCTTGGAGAACTCTCAGATGAATCCCATCAGGCCCCATAGATTTATAAGCATTCAGCTGGAGCAGCGGATCACGCACAACTTCAGGCTTNATTCAGCTGGAGCAGCAGATCACGCACAACTTCAGGGTTAGCTGGAAGCTTCTAATTCATACAGCCATGGCTCTCCAGCTCAGGGCACTGGAACCCCATTAGTCTATCACTGGAGTTGGAGACAGAGGCAAAAAAAGCATTAAAGGCCTATACGTCTATATCCTTTTGAACTTTTAAAGTTCAAAACTGTCCTAGTTTGAAAGACAGGTGTCTGCCAAGGAAGGTGGGAACCTCCCTTGGAATGGAAAAAAAATTCCCTCCTGTCGCAGTTGAGGCAAACACGACACGCACAAGTTCCAGCATTGAATGCAGGCAAAAAGCCAGAGTCATATATATACACTTTTGTATGTTTATCATTCATGTTACTTAACCATTGGTTGCTTAACTACTACAATAGATTCATTGGCTATTTTAACTACACCATACTATTATTAGTTATCTATAACACAAGCATTCTAAGCATGCAGAAAAACACCAGCTGCAGCTTTGTTGCTGTTTTCTCCTTCTATTGTTTTGAATTTCTTGCTTCTGTCAACTAAGTTTCTCACGGTAGACACANAGTGCCAGCCTTCTCTCAGCTGTCAGGCACTTTCTTCTTTGCTGTAGTTACGGCCACAGCCGGCAGGGGTGCTGGTGGCTCCCGGCCGGGCAGGGCGGGTGCGATGATTCCCCCTTGGTTTCAGGGGGTGCTGTGGCGTGAGCTCGGCCACCTCTCCATGTGGTAATGGCAACTCAGCCAGCAGAAGAGATAGAAAAGGAGCTTCCTTTGCAAATTCACGGGCGGCAGCTAGTCCTGGTGCCAGTCTGGATGGCAAAATGGGCTGTAGGAGGAACCTCAGAAGAAGCAAGCTGGAATAGAAGAGGCAAACAGACCTGGGGTGACAAACGAAGTGCAGCAGAGACTCTGGGACCCTGCCAGAAGCCGTGAGGTGTCTGTATGTCGGGTTAAAATGTAGAAAGAAGCCCTGAAGCAGCGGTAGAGAACAGCAAGGCTGGGCAGGGGAATTGCTCCCCTGGGTACCTTACTGGTGATGGCTGCTGGTCCTTGGGTCCGGCTGTTGCAGAGGGGGTGGCCCTGGTGGGGGTCAGGGTGCTCCTAGGTCCCTGCATAGCACACACTGGCTCTGGGCTCCCAAAGCAGCAGAGAAGCAAGTCACTAAGCTCCAGTCACTATTCTAACAGTGCTGAAGGGAAAGAAAAAAAATGAGCAAAAGCCGCACAGCAACGATATCTGTCATCAGAGGAATTGTGCTGCGTGGCCGCTGAGACGAAATTGCCCTACCAGAAGGAAGCAACTGTCCCTCGCTCCCAACTCTCACAGGAAATCCTGGGCTGGCTCTCACCCATTGCGATACACCCAGAGCCAAGGGGCGTGGGGGCAGTGACCACCCTAAACAAAAACAAAACTGAAAATAGATATGGGATTAAAAAAAACATCCCCAAGGCAAAAACAAAAGAAAAGATAAAACCAAAACCAAAAGAATGGACCACATCTATCTCCTGTACATCACCCACTATTTTATTTTCTTTCCTATTGATTATTTGGCCTATATATATATGCTTTGTTTTATAGTGAAGAACCTTTGCTTATTGTCTTTTCTGTCCCTTTCTAATGAAGTTCACAATCTTTTGTCTTCTTATTTTGATTGTGCTATTTCTTCACACACAGTCATTTAAAAAAAAAAATCACATTTTCATATCCATAATAAAAGCTTTCCAACATCGTACATCATATCCTTTCTTGGTATTAGGATAACTTGCCGTTATGATTTTCTAGTGATTGATGGTGCTGGAGAGCAGTGACAAGTAGCTGCATTAAGGACAGAATCACAAAGTAACCATTACACATGATGGGGCTCTGCTCTCCTGGGGATGGCTGAACAACTGCCTGAACAGGAGGCAGTGAAATAATTCCTTGTTTTGCTTTATTTGTGAGCATGACTTTTTCTTTCCCTGTTGAACCATCTTTATCTCAACCCATGAGTTTTTTGACTTTTAGCGTTTCAATTCTGACCCCCATCCTGCTGGTGGGAGAGGGACTAGACAGCTGTGTGGTGCTTGGTTGCTGGCTGGGGCTAAACCACAACATATAAATAAACATTAACAAGACTATTCAGTTTCTGCATGCATAGTTATTGATTACAGTAGTAGATACATTTTATGAAGCTGTTCTAATTACTGCATTTGTATTTCCATATTATCACTATCACAAGTATTTTGCAAATTTTCTTATACAAGTGAAATAATTTCTTTCATGATGAGAGGCACTATTTAGGTTGCTTTTATTACTTACTAATGACTTAATGCTCCTATCTTGCAGTCCAACAGTCAGCAGTTGGCAGATTTACTACTTGAATAGGATAGTCAGAAAATGCCATCATTTAAGGACTCTTACCTTCCCAAATGCAGATAAAGAAAATTACAGGGAAGGAACTGTGACTACCTGATTCTGAGTTGTAGTTTCTCCCACTGTTGTGCAGTTTATGTACCTTGTATTATAGAAATTAATCTTATTACATATTATCTAGTTTTATAACAAGATTATAGGACATCAAGAAAATTATTCTTGCTGATTTTCATGTGATCATGATTTTATCCCAAAAATATTAAAAATATATTTAGATTAAGCAGTATGTCTTGGACAACATATCAGAGGAAGGATAAGCATTTGCAACAGAATTTTGTAATTTTAAAATCTTTTTCAGTCTTAAGTGATTGCTAATCTCTGCAATCTTAGCAGTGCAAAGCATGTTAATATTGCTAACTATCAAGAAATTTGGGGAAACACGAATATTTTATTTTGCTTATCTTCTCACCCTAACCCAAGACTGAAAAATCAAAAAACCTCAAATTTAAGGCAAAAATATGCACTACAATAAGATGTGAACAGAAAACATGGTAAGGTCCTCAAGCCATAATATTTTCAAGCTTCCCACAGCTCTAATGATCCACACATAGCAAAGCAGAAAACATATTTGCCTCTGGAAAACAGATTTAGAGCATGGTGCTAACAATGCCAAGATCGCAGGCTTGATCCCATATGGGCCATTCACTTAAGGGTTGGACTCAATGATCCTGTGGGTCTCTTCCAACTCAGATACTTTGTAACTCTATGATTCTGTGAAGAGGTTCAGAATAGGAATGACAGAAGCCTGTCTCAGATTTTATTTGTCCAAATGAGATCATCCATAAACCTAGCTAGTTTGAATTCCTTGGCTTAATCCACTTCTGGGTGGAGTCAAGTACATGGTTGCAATAGATTTAAGCTTTCAACACTCACAATCTGTCAATTCACAGATGCAATAGCTTGAAGGCATGTCTGGAGAGAAGGTTTAATCTTTTAATATAATGCAATATCCAGTCAAGAGGAGTTAACAATCCTCCCATCACATTTGATTCATGTTTATATAAGCAACTTGTATAAATATATATATTTAACTGACCAACTTCCATTGTATGGTAGGGTATTCCCTACAAGGGATAATTTTAAATAGAAGAGCAAGTATGTGGGTGGTTTCCATCATGCCAAAGGTGATGAAATCCCAGAAAGAAATGCATTAAATATGAAGTTCAAGTCTGACTATTTAGGACTTTGGTGCTTGCTGTCCACTAAATAATAATTTTACGAGTTTATTAACATATCTCTCTACTGTAACTCACTCTCTCAACGATTACCAAGCTTAGGATGAATAGGAATTGTAATTTGAGACCTTATTCTAACAGTAATTCTCCACAGATATGCACTAAATATTGTTCCTTGATTTCCCTCTGCTTGCAAACACCAACAGACCATTCAGCACACACTTTCGGTGTAATTTATAAATAACCATTGTAACTCAGCATGATATTTTAAGCCTAGAAAAAGTATAGTGCAGATTGGAAGTGAAATGAGCTGGTCAGCGTGAAGCCAGGGCATGGTTACACGGATAGGAAAAATGTAGCTATATGAATTGCAACAAAAATGATAGGCTAAAGTTCAATATCATCCCAGCTACTGGATTTTCATGAACTAGAACACCTCCAAAACTCCATCAAATTTAGACCTCAAAATGATTTTTAAACCTCTAGAATATAATGAGTCACATGACAGGCTGGATCATCAGCTCCTGTAATTGGTCGTTGGAGGTTAGGATTTTTTCCCTTTTTTTTTTTTTTCTTTCTCTCAGGGAATTTTCTCCCATTTGTTGCCTAAGAGACGATAATGAAACTTAAGAGAAACAAAAGGTGTGGCTGAGAGGAGAAGGAGGGGGAAGGGTGCAGCTGGCTGCAGTCTCTTAGCTTGGGGGCTTTCTCTTGGGAAGCATAGAGATACAGCAAGATTTTGGCTGGGGGGTGAGGCTCTGGGCTCAGCTCCCCACTCTCTTGCTCTTGGATTGGGGAGGAGATGGCCGGGCTGTGGTTGCTGTGGGAAGAATTCGCTGCCACCACAGAGTTCCACTTTACTGGTTCTCCTGCCATGAGTGAGGCTTTGCTCGTAAGAGCAGCCATTGAACTGCGACCTTATCAACAACCAATCTCACTGGAAAGGACTCCACCATCTGCTCGGGTGCCTCAGTGGAAAACCCAGAACCCTGACCCCCTTCCCCTTCCGAGGGATCATCTCCCAGCTGTTTGCAGGAGCCCGGCTGCAGATGCCCAGTCCCATTGTTTTTTCTGCCGCTGCTTTGGGCTTTTGCTACGCTTTAGCCTGACACCTCATGTCCTCCTGCTCCTGCTATGGCTGCCGAGTTTCTGCTACATTTTGTTTACCACCCTGGGTGTGCTTGCCTCTGCTGTTCCAGCTTGCTTCTTCTGAGGTTCCTCCTACAGCCCATTTCGCCATCTGGAGGGGCACCAGGATCAACTGCCCACCATGAGTTTGCAAAGGAAGCTCCTTTTCTATCTCTTCTGCTGGCTGCGCCGCCATTACCACATGGAGAGTTGGCTGAGCTCACACCACAGCGCCCCCTGCAGCCGCGGGGGAATCATCGCACCCGCCCTGCCCGGCCGGGAGCCA
>VZRR01002038.1:0-35875 GCA_013398015.1 Oreocharis arfaki | reverse complement strand
CTCTCTAGCATCGCCGGAGACAAAGAGGCAGGAGGGGGTCCTTCATACGGTGTTCCATGGGAGGGTTCCCTGCACCCATCTTACTAAAAAAGCGAGGTAAAAAAGACCTCTAACAGAGCAGTGTCTAGGTTTATATATGGGGGAATTGGGGGGTGGGGCATCAGGGACCAATGAACTGAGGGCACAGGGGCAGTACATAGGCGGGATTAGGGTACAGGAGCCAATGGGAAAGCTCTGAGGGAGTGGCTAGGGAGCAAGGGCTAATGGGGGAACAGGGAAATAGGAGAACTTAATAAATCAGGGAAAAAGCGGGGCAGGGAGGCCAACGAGCCAACCAGGAAGCAGAACTTGGATACATCAACATAATGAAACAAAGCATCCTGGGAGAGGCTTTTCTCTCCCTAACTAGAGAGTGAATCTCCTAGGGGCTGTCCTGACAATGGACTCACTTAGTCCATTGTTCATTAGGCTTACTGGCCCCCACAGAAGTCAAATTCTTCTGAAGCTTATGCTAACGCACTGTTGTTTTTGGAAATCAAATATGTATGTTACTTGTTAAGGTGAACACCAAACATTCAGTCCTAAGAAGGACAAACATTATAGAAGTTATGCACTTACAGAATCATAGAATCACAGAATTAACTAGGTTGGAAAAGATGTTTGAGATCATCAAGTCCAACCTATGACTGAACACCACCTTGCCAACTAGACCATGGCACTAAATGCCACATCCAGTCTTTTCTTAAACACCTCCAGGGATGGCCACTCCACCACCTCCCCAGGCAGCCCATTCCAATGCCCAATCACTCTTTCTGTGAAGAACTTCTTCCTAATGCTCAGCCTAAATCTCCCATCGCACAGATTAAGACTGTGTCCTCTCGTCCTGTTGCTGGGAGAAGAGACTGACCCCCACCTGGCTATAAGCTTTCATTAAAAAACATGTCCCTGTCATTGCATCTGTAAAGTTCTTGCTTAGTTGCACTCTGTATAATGATATAAACAGAAATGTTTGTTCTGGAACAGTTTGGGGCAAAAATGCAAGGTTATTTTAAAGTGTAGAAATCTAAATGGTGCAGAGGTAGCTAGGGAATATATTTTAGTCATGTTTGTGATTAAGAGAAGAAGCTGGATTTTCAGTGATCAAGAAAGATGAGCAATTTATTATTTTTTGCCTCATTTCTCACTATACTGTAACAGATAACAGGAAATCAATCTAGCATATAAAAATACTCTCACTGACAGCTATGCTTACACCTATTTACAGTTTTATCTCTTCTCTTTTAAGCAGGAGCTAATAATGTTTTAGAACCTGCTAAATGTTCCTGTTTTGAGAAACTGGACTGTGTATGAATATTCTGGAAGGCATAATGCAGATGCTACATTATGCATATGCTACATTATGCATACCTAGTCTTTTGATTTAACACTGTAGAACAAAACTTTAAAAAAAATATTTTAAGGTAGAATTATTTGATATGTACTGGTGAGAACTAAAAAAATTCCTAGAATAAATCATTCTTTTACTCACTAGTTTATTCTATACATTAAAATTGGCTTAATTTTAAACATTAGCTCTTTCAGACACTGAAATTTTGTAGACATAGACTCTTCTTGGAATGACAGTTCATAGTCCTGCATATCTTTTACCAGTCTTTAGTCCCTGTTAAAATGATGACGCTTACTACCACTTTGACACACCTAGTCTAATTCTTGCATTACAAATAGTTCTATGAAAGAAAAAAGAAAAAAAAGAACTAAGGAAGCTTTCCAAAAGGAATCATGAAAGGCTTACACAGCTTATAGTCCATTGTGACTCAGGAAAACTCTAAACTATCTTGAATTATTCATAATAGACCTTCTAAACATAATATTTTTCCATATTGAAACACACTGCTTTGGATACTGGTTGCCAAAACAGCTCAGAAGAGAGCTCGGTGATTTTAGGAAAATATTTATAGGAATAAATGCATTATTTAAAAATACATTTATTTACATGAATCTTGTCTTGTGCTAGGTGCAGATTTCTATAGCAGAACAATACCAAGAACAGGAATTAATTATTAAAGTCCAAGCTAAAATTAATTTTAAATCTTACAAAAGACAACACATTTACCTCTTGGGTTATTTAGCATCTTAAATCAGATTGTTTATGGTAATCTGACAGTTTTATACATATGTAGTACTTATATATGTAACACTTACATACTACATATACTTGTACATATATATGTACAAATCATATATGAAGACTTCGAGGAAAAATACTGGGTACAAATATAAATACACTACCGGATAGTAGATACTGTTACAGAGAAGAAGCAACAGGTAGGTATAAAGAAAATAACTGGAACTGGCATCTCTAGTGAATCACACTCTACCAAGAGTGAGTGCCTGTGTTATTTTCCATGTTAACCCACTTGAATTTAGAAATTAATCTGCAGAATAGAGAAAAGGAACTTTATAAGAACTGCATTTTAAAAAATCAGAATTAGAAAATTGTATATTAGAAAAAAACCTGAAAAATAAGTAATTTTGACTTTGTTACCTAACACCATGCTTGGTTTCCCTCCAAGAAAAGAAGGAAAATTAATCTCTAGTGAGATCAGTCAGTACAAAAATTATGAGTATTTGCTGAGTGTATGGCATGGTTTAGCTTCATTTATTGAACATAAAGTCTGTCAAAATCTATAAAGGAATTATATTTTACTGTACAACTTTAACTTATTATAATCACCTGTGATACATTTTATTAGAAAAAGTGTTGAAAAGTTCTAATTTAAACTTACTCTCACGTTATAAAAGGAGTGGAAGATCAAAATCAGTTAAGCTGCTATTACTCTGGTTAGACTTAGAAGGGAAAAGCTCAGTATCAGTCCTAAAATCACACTAGTTTCCATTTGTTTGTTTTGCAGACTTAACCAGACCATGTGATAAACACATTGACATTAGTTTGTAACTCGTCCATTTGGTGGTTATGGTTTCACTTTTTTACCTCCTTCATTTATGTTTCATACCAAATAGATAAAAATTAGAAATGTGAAATTCATAAGACATTCAATCTCCTTAAGTGGATCCAAATCACTACTAGGAAGGCTAAGCATTTGTCACATGCCAGAATTAAAACTTTTTCACATGTATCAGAACAAAAAAATATTCAATCTGCCAAGAATAAATTAACATTAAAGACAGTCAACTCTAAATATTATACATCTAAAAAACATCACATCAAAATTTGATAAGTGTGTGTTTAAGTGGCATGACATCATGTGAAAATACCACCCTTTTCACAGCTGCCTTATCCTTTCACTGTGTATTTTCTTACTTGAAAAATGGTTTTCCAAACTTGCTTTTGTAAATAAAAGAACTTCTAAAAACACCTGCAGAATCTTGGAAGTGAAGATTCTCAGTTCATTATCTGAATTCAAGAACTACAAAGAGTATATTTCATGTAATCTGTTTTAAAGTAATCTGAGATCCCTACTTCCATTCTATTTACAATACACTGAAAGATCCCAAGTCAAATGGGCAAAAGAACAACTAGACACACAGGACTGCATTTTCATCAAAAATTATTTAGCACAACCTATCTTCCTAACTGTAATTGGAATATGCAGTATAATCTGAATTGTTCCCTTTCAGAATTCATAGCACCCTACTTCCAAACTCAAGGCTAAGATCTTTTTGTGTCCATGTAACTTGTATGTCTATAAGAGACAACGATTTATCAAAAGAGAGGAGCAAAAACAAATCAATCTCCATTGAAGAAGACATAATTTACCAAGAACAATCCTACTTCTTTTCTTTCTCCAAGTAAAAATCTCCACTATAGGCCTGTCTGTAAAAAAATCCCACTATTTTCCCAGACTTTCAGTCTTAAGGTTTCATCCTTCCCACTTTGTATCCAAGTTAGTGAAGTTGATCCTGATACATATTAAGGAAAAGGAGCGAAGAATTAAGTCTTTGGATTATTTCCCAGATTATTTTGCTTACAATATGTATTCTTTGTTTTGATAAGACATCCTGGGTGTGAGAAGACTTCATAGTTTTGTGTTAGCAGATAGAATGAAAATAAAGAGTAGCAGATAGTGTCCACCTAAACATGAAATGAGATTAAAAAAAACCTTGCATCATTGTAGACTTGAGTAAAAGGAAAATGTTTTACTGGGCCTCTACTTGACTACATACAGACTTGAACTACAAAGTACATAATTGTGTTTCATTAACTTTTGAAATAAAATAGTACCAAGTTACTACAATTCACTACAGTAGCTGACATATCATGCATCAATGAGATGAGTTCTTTAGAACAAAGTTTGTAAAATTAAAGAATACAAAATTACAGTAATGGAAGCCAATATCTTGCACATATAAATAAAAAACAATTAAATCATCTTTGGTTACTATATTGCATGTTTGTAAATAATAAAATCTGCATTCAAAAAATCAGAGATGATTTTCAATTAAGAATATTCTCCAGATAAAAGTGTTAGATTCTGATATGACATTTTTTTGGGAGAAAAAATTAATTCTAATTTTTGTAATGTGTTCAAACACTACATTGATAAAAACTTTGAATGAAATATTGAAATTATCTTTTCAACTATTTTAATCCAAGCCAAGGCACAGAGCAAACCATTAAAAATTTTCTTACAGAGAAGTTCTTGTGTTTTGTTTTCCAAGAAATGGGGATGTAATAAAGACTTACATATAGCCACCATAACACCATACTTCAGTTCATCCAGCTTCAAGTACAGCCAAAACAAAACCATATTTTAATACACACAGAAAAGCACCAGGGGAAGTTGTAAGCCTTCCAAGATTTTAGGATTTTTCCTTCTGATTTCTAAGGCCCAAAACATAATCCATAAATATCAATACTCTTCACCTATGTAATATAAATATCTCCACCTGCATACTCTAAATACATACACTCTCTACATAAGAATTCTATAATATGGATAGAGACAGAATTAAATCTATCAGCCTGTGAACGGCTTTTAATCTTATTTTCATATTGCAAAAGTAATTCCCACCCTCATATTAGCTCAGATGGTTAGAACAGAGTGCTAACGATGTCAGTCTTGTGGTTTTGATGCCTGTGTGGGCCATTCACTTAAGAGTTGGACTCAAGTGATCCTTGTGGGTCTCTTCCAACTCAGAATATTCTGTGTGTGAAACAATCAGTCTAACAAATGCATTGAGCTGCTCCATGTGGGAAGCAATATTTAATCATATTTAACTGCACAGACTTCTTGTTTTGGAAATAGAAAGACAGGTTTGGTAATGTAATTTGCAGCAGATCCTGAGAAAACTTATTCAAATATACAGTACAAGCAGCTTCCTGTCCACGACTTGGGCAGTATCAAACATGCAAATTTTAAGATAAGAAACAATGATGCAGTTTATGCATCAGGCACCTGAACCTATAAGCATATAAACTGTGTATGTGGGAGCATGTAGCAAGCTGTGAGTTGAAATTGGATTGCTTGCAGGTAGTTTTTGCAAATTCTTTACTGCATGATAACATCACATTTAAGTATTTCTTTAAATTCTTTGTGATGAATAGATGCAAAAAAACCCAAACCAACAAAAGAGCTCATTGTGTAATGACAAAGTATTTACTGAGTGGGTATTGAATACATACATATTAACCAAAATTTCCTTTTAGGGCCTGTAAATATAAATTAGGAAAAAAAATTCAAACTGACAACTTGACAAAGGCAAAATTCCTATTTTCTTGCTGTCTGTTCCTCCCATACAATAATTAACAGCGATACATTAGGTCAGTATATCAACTTCAGTACCAATTACTTAGATGAGGTGAGGATTCTAGAAGCAGTGATTTCAATAAATAGACAAGAAATAAATAAAACACATTGTTGAAGATTTATGAACCTTCAGAGATAAAGTTTCATGATACTTCTGCATGCTAACTCAATCTTTTATTTCACATTAATAGACACCTAAGGGAGTAAAACCTAGATCATGTAACGCACTTGAACAAAAACTCTTTCCCATCAAATAGGAAGACCAAGTCACTGACAAAACTCTTTTATGAGAGCTTTGTCTAAATTCAGGAAAACCATTGCAACAGTGTCCTGGTTTAAGAGAATTTTAAGAGGTGGACACTCTAAAATGAGTTACCTCCCCTTACAGTTTTACGAGATCCCTTTCCACCAATAAGGAGAAACAAATATGAGTAGAGATATAACTGAAAATCTAACAACTTACAAAAAAAAAAAAAAAAAAAAAAAGAGCCATGCTTAGCAACCTGATTATGAATATGCAAGGCTTTTCAGTCTATTAAAATTAATTGGAACATTTTATCCATTAATCATGTCATTCCATTTTAAAAAAATCTCAACCTCATACATGCCAGAAAGAATGCCCAACTTCAATTTCCCCATTTGGGCTTTTCTCTTGCTTTGAAAAGTACTTAGTTGTGGNCAGCCCTCGCCCCACCACCCCACCACCCCCCAATCTCTCCAGCTGCAGCAGCAGCTCCATCAACAAATGCAGCTGGCATACTCTGGCAGCTGGTACTTGGTCAAGTGCTAGAACTTGTGGAAGGACTTCACCTTCCTCTTGTCAGGAGACAGCAAGGCAGCCAGCTGGGGCAACTTGGACTCCGTGTCTTCTCACCTCGGCTGTGTGCCGTGGGCGGACTGGGGTGATTGCATGGAGCGGTGCCAATCCGCTCCTCTCGAAGCGATGCCACAGCTGCAGACAGGCACTCACAGAATCACCTTGGAGCAGTCAAGCACTGCAAAACACACCCTCTTGGGGGGGAGGGAGGGGAAGCAACCCTCTCGAAAAGAAACAAGAGAAAACCCAGAAGGGGAGCCTACACCCACACTTCGTGAGCCCTGTGGCAAAAACCATGACGCAAGAGGCAAGACTGCTCTGCTTGGGCAAACCTGGCTTTTAAGATAAACCTGAGCACTCCGGCCCCTCCGCCCCATGGGCCTGTTTTCCAAATTCAAGGTCTTAAAGAGACAGTAACGACTTTGGGCACAGGTAGACACGGAATATAATATCATTTATGTTACCCAGGAATAGGAATCTTTTTCTATCTCCTCATCTTACACTCCTGTTATACAGATCTTAACAATTTTTCTTCCTTTCAAGTAGAAAGGTAATATCTTGTATGCCAATCATACTCATCACCAACTTTTCTGTTTGCTCTTTTTGTCTGTCAAAAGACACACATTCTGTGGGTGTTTTAGAAATTAGTGTAAAGTCACTGTTAATTTTCTCAGCTGTGGGTTTATGTTTAAATATAAAAGACATTTAGGCTCACTTACTGCATCATTAAAAATATTGTGTGTCAGAACAACTTGACTCGATGGTCCTTATGTGTTCTCTTTAATTTGCAATATTCTGTGATTCTGAGATTGAGAGCTCTTCAGTTATTTGTCTTAGGGACTCTTCAGACAAATAAATAGTTGAACAGAAGATTGATACATTTATGAAGTTTTTATATATGGCCATGGGCTTGATGAGAGGGATTATTGAATTATGGTGTAACAGAAAAAAACGAACCAGTTGAAGTACATTCCATACAACAAAACAGAAAAGCCAATCAATACTCTGACTGCATTTGGCAGAGGAGAATACATGAAACAAACTCAACAATAGAGGATAAACAACAATTTTGGTTTTGAGTTGGGGTTTTTTTTGTAGCTCTTGTATGTGTATGAATAGTAATGTCACCTTGGGTTGGTTGGTTTGTTTGGCTTGGTTTGCTTTCATATTACAAATGTTGTTTGTGACAATTTATAAGTAACTTGGAATATCTATGATCATAATATTTTTGATGTTAAACAACTGTAGGATTATTAGTACTCCCTTATCCACGTAATGCACATCAACGAATTTACAACATGTCAGAGTCTGAAGGAGAAACTCAATGTATTTTAGTTAAAAGGTAGAAAAAATATATCCCAGTGCTTTTATGGTGGAAAGTAACCTGCCTGGGAGTGACAAATGGGTTGCTAAACATTCTGCACATGTAATTTCAAATAGAAGTGAACAAAACACAGGACTAAAGAATCCAACACTTTAACTGATTGCTCCTGCTCCTATTACTTTTATGCAGTGTAAGGCTATAATTTAAGAAAAGTATGTGGTTTATTGTTTTCTGGAAAATTGTGCCTATTCACTTCTGCCAGCATGGACATACACAGTAACTAGTGTTTCTCAGTCACATGAAACCTAGTTCATAGTGAGAAAGATGTAGTTTTCACTTAAGTGAAATGAGGGCTACATGGCTGTAACCATTGCATAGACATCTCTTGCACAAGTAAAACTCTCTGCTACGAATGTAAATCCATTTTTTGGTTTGGTTTTTTTTGGCCCCCAGGACATGTTCAGTGCAGTAGGTCATCTCATATGCAATAAATCCACAACTTGTTGAACTTATGTACAAGTAGAGATTGACTGCAAAGTGATTGCAAAGTGACTGTGCATGCAGCTGTACTGATTACCTCATCAGCGTTCTTGCTTGGTTGACAGAATGGTCAAATTAGGTCTGTGATGACAAACCACTGTTGTCCTACACAAATGAGAATCTGAAAGTGCTCTTCCACGTAAACTTACCACGATGGATATGAGCTGCATATAATGCAAATACTTGAATAGCAATGGAATGGTTTAGGAAGCCAGAAAATGAGTACCAACCAGTGCATTACATTACATTTTTCTTCACCAAGCAGATTTTCAGAGGCATATGAATTCTGACTAAACTTTCTGAAGCAACTACACCTGTTGGAGAATAGTGATGTAATTAGTAAAAGACTGCAGCATGACAACATATATAATGTAATTCCTGATTTTAAAATTAAATCTGAATCAAAATGAGTAATGAGTGTTTTCGTTTTGTGAGCAACTTATTCTCTCAATTCTGGCAATGGTCTTTTAATGGCTGTATCATTGGTTTGTATTTTGCCCTGTATCAAGAAATGGAAAAATACTTATTACAGCGAAGTACCATGAACCAAGTTGACTGCTTGCATTTTTTATTTTAATTACCACTAACATGACATAGTCCTTCTTGCAAAAGTACCATAGGAAAGATTCGAAAAATAAATAGCACGAATGAGTACAGTCCTGTATTGTTCCACTCTAGATTGACATAAGTAAAGTAAAATAAACCACAATTCATCAAAGACAAGTGTTTTAACTGGAAACTGCTGGGAGCTGTTTATTGCATTTAGGAAAGATATCATATGAATTGTTGTGATGTTGGAGAATCCTAGCTTTGCCAAGAACTCTCTTTCTTGTACCATGAAAAGAAGCAATATAAATTATATATTCATACACTATCTTACGATTCAATTAGCAGCATGTTACTGGTCAGAGCTTCAAAACATTTCAGTTTACTAAAACTTTGGTTTTCCTGCACTGAAGTGGACATCTACTACAATACCTTAAGAAGATTGTCACACAGTCTGCGACAGATAAAACCAGAAGTTTGGAACACTTATGGCTCCCACTCATGCACCCTGCCCCTCTGAGAGGGATGCTGCCCCTGAGGCATGGATATCTGATCCTTTTATCAATCAGCTCCTGCACTTTTCAGCCTGGTGTATTATGGTTCATGATGGGAGGAGACATACCTAGTTCAGGAATGGCAATGTCCAGAAGTGACTAAGGAAGACAGCTGGGGAAAGTAATAGTTTCAGCTGTTTTCAGCATTCAGGATTGTCAGAGAACTAATACAACATACACATCCTGTGCCCTTATCATACTACCACAAATGCAGTTCAAGCCAGTAACACTATCTCTAAAGTAGCAATTCCAGGGCTTGATCCTCTGTCCCACCATTGTATAATGAGGCAGTAGCCCGTAAGGAGGAAGCAATGCATTGCTTGAGGTGGAGAATGTGCTGCATGGTGACAGGCACTACCTGACTGTCAGTACTTTGTCAATTCATTAAGTTCAGCAACCAATTCTCTGGAAATCTCAGTGGTTTTCTTACAACGGGCATGTAGCTGAAGTTTTTTGGATTTTCCTTCCCCAGTTAAACACAGAGTTAAAAAAAAAAAATATTCGGGAGACTTCTGTGATTTTCGTAGTTGAAACTCACAACATTAGAAGGTTAAGAACAACAGTGTTCAAAGTCTGGATGTTTATCTGAAGAAAATGAATTTTTCCTTTGGGACTTTGAAAGAAGTCATGGAAGTGACTTCTTAACTCATACAAGTGAATGAGAGTGAAACCAGTTTATGGGACTCAAGGGGTAAAGAGTGACATGAGGGATCAGTATGACATTATTTTCTACTTCCCATCAATCCAAAAATACCTCAGTAGCAGAGATAGGCCTTTTAGGATATTTTGAAGGCCTTTTCTTTGAAGAAGGTTTTGAAGGTTTTCCTTGAAGGCCTTAATTCCCAGACACAAGCTATAAGCATTCAATGGGAATTAGCACATGTCCTAAACATTAGAAAACATTCCTCTCCATCTTCTGCCAGAGCAAAAGTGGCCATACCACTCCAGTTCAAACACAGTTTTAAAGCATTTCAGCCATATTTGGTTCAAGATTGGTGAAAATATACAAGACAGCCTAAGTTTAATTTGGATTGCACCTAAACTTTCAGCACAAAACTTTATTACATTTCACTTACAAACTTTAATATTGAACCTCAGTTTCTTAACACAACAGGAGATGAAAAGAATTATGATAAAACATTACTGAGATATAGAAGAAGTAAAATAACTTTTGATTTGTACTTCATGCAATAAATAGATCAATCAATAATAAAAATAACTTCAGTTTTAGATGAAACAAATAATTAAATATAATTAAATCTGTCTTTTTAAACTAGACATTAAATTAAGCTACAGACTACAAGACTTCAAGAACCCAAATCATAAAATACACACTGGTAAAAATCAACCCTTTCATCCTTGTATCAGCAATACTGTTTCCTACTGCAGTAAGGAAAAGGATTGAATTAGATAATTAGCAGTGATGCCTTTTCAGCCCTAAGATCACAAGCCAAACAATATTAAAATGATAAAAAGCAGTTACCTTTATTTATTAAAGGTCCTCCAGGTGCACTTATGGCAGAATATACACATGATATAGGGCTTCAGCACTTTCATAAATATAGCAAATTAGCGTAATTGACAAAAATCCCCAATTAGAAGTACAGTTAATGAAGTAATTCCCCTCTTGGTTCGGCCCCCTACTGAAGCCTCCCTCCTGCTTCTATCTTCACACTGTTTGTGTCTAAATACATGGGAAAGTGACATGGCCTTGGTTCACTGAAGAAGCAAGATTAGAGTAAGATTCCAGGCATGTGTTTGTCTAACCTAACAGGGTAGTTAGCTAAGAAACTACATAACTATACAATAATAGTCTACCAAGCTACAAATATATGAAAAATAAATAAAAAGCAAATCTTTTGGCATCAGCAGATGCAACACAATGGTTAGAGACAATGTCAGGAATTCCTAAATGATTCAATTTCTATTCCTAGTAATAAATATCATGTTGAATTTGAATAAATCTCTTTGTTTCTGTGGTTGTCCCATATGTAACATCACAATAAACACACTCAGCTAACTAATGAGTTTTTCTGGCCTCTGTTCCTCTCCTTTTTATGTTGTGTCTAAGTAACTATAGCCCAGAGAACAAAGTATTAACTCTGATCTGCAAAATATCAAGTTTCCTTAATTTAGTCCACAAAGTTAACCACTAGTCCACCTGTGAAATAAATGTCAAGCTCCTTCAACCCTATAAATTGTTTAACCATCTCAGGGGGCAGTGTGTTTCTCTTACAGATCCTTATTTTATTCCTTTTTATGAGTCATTGTATTTTTCAGTGAGGGAGTGTGCTGCTGCAGCATATAAGAATAGTTATCACATTTGGAGAAGATATGAACAGCATGTACTTAGTATCAATTTTCCCTTTGTCCTCACTTGCTCTGAGCACATGAGATATTGTAAATTGACATCGTCTGAAAAGGAATGCTCCCCCTCTCAGTGGGATGATACACAAGACCGCATGCACAGGCAGTATTTGTGGTTGTGATGTTCTCTCATGACAGGGAACACATGAAGATACATAGCCAATAAGCCACTGTATCTATTTGCTCCCATTTTCAAAATGCCATATTCTTTTTTATCCAAACTTCACTTGAGCACTGAGGTACAGACAATATTTCAAACTACATCCCACTGCATCATGCAATGTGACCAAATCTACTGCCCAGGAGAAGCATACAGATTTTTAGAGTCTAGGGCTGTCAGAGTCCTTAAAGAGTACACACATTAATTATTTCTCTTTGCTCACAGATATCCAGATTTTTTTTCCCCAAAACTTATGTTGGTTGGCTGCAAAAAACCACCATGAAGTTACATCTGACAACTGAAGTCCTGCTCACACAGTGTGTATAGCCTGAAGGGAATTCAAACTTTAGCAAAAACAGCTACACCTGGTTTGGCCTGTATATTAACCAAGTTCTTCAATCATGTTATGATAACTCAAAAGAAAAAGAAAAAGAAAAAACCCAAACCCCACTCACAGCATATGCTTGTGTGTTTGTCAGGTCATAGTAAACTTTCACTCTGACCTTTTCTCTAACTACTTTGCAGGGAGTGTTTTGCTCAAGAGACTTGTCATCTCACCTATTTCACTTTTCTATGCCAGACATGAGAAAGCAATTATCACCTTCTTGCTCTTTATAGATTGAATTTACTCTTTCAGTTCAAATAAAATTCACTGCAGAAAGACATCATCACTCCAAATTACTTATATTCATTGTTCCATTGAGGAACGAGTATACTGGAAGCTTTACTATCTATGACAACTGATGGTAAAATCACACTCTAGTGAAGCTTGATTTTCCTTCATGAAGCCAATAAAAGTACACCAAAAGCCATTGGAAATTCTAGTTCATAATTCTTGCAACAGCAAAAAAATGCAGGCCTTCAATACTTACCATTGACATAACTTAAAAGTCTGAAATCAGTTTGAAGTTATTTTCTGAAAAAATGTTTCTTCAAAGATTTTCCTGAAAGTTTTTATGCCCAGATAATAGTTGTGGTCTCTCTCTCTTGTAGACTGCCTTCTGTATAATGCAGAGGACACATAACTCATGCAGTAATAACATTGGTTGTTTCATTTTGAACTAAATCACAGATGCGATCAACATGACAATGTCTTGGCAGATAAAAAAGTTGAGAGAAAAACAGCAGAATAATCCAATAAACAAAATCTAGGAGGCCTTGAAAGAACATCATTAAAATGCATATAAGATTACTTGGAAAGAAATACTGATAAACTCATCTTCTTCTGTTTTCTAATGCATTTAATTTGACATCTAGTTCATCTATTATTAACAGCACAGAAATATATTCTACCCAGAAAATGTCCTAAGAAAAGGAAAGCTGTGTCTAGCAGTTTGCACAGATACAAAAGCTGTTCTTTGCAATCTTCATGGAAATGCAGTATTCTTTATTATACACTTCTGAAACTATTTTTGGAAGACAGTGATTTTTTGTTCGCATGGAAAATTGATGAATGTGCAAAGAGATACAGAAAACTGAAAAATGCAAAATTATCTGAATAGATCTCTATAAAAACTATTATTTTAACATTTTTTCACCTCAATAATCCTGCTTGACTTAAGCTAAATGAAACATTCAAATAAAAACAGAGCCTTTCAATTTCAACAGTTTCAGCTAACCAGAAATAATGTTATGCCTAAGGAACACTGAGAAATATAAGCATTAGTTGCAAGAGAAAGAACACTTCTTCAGGTAACTGTTCCAACTGTTCCAGCTCTGGGGACTAATAACTGATTGCTACTAATTTGCGTGGTGTCCAGTCCAGTTCCCACTGGACACATGTTCAAGCCAGAAAAAGAACATCTTGTCATAACTAATATTATTGTTCAAAGTTTCAGGAAAGTGTCCAAGATTGAATAGGTCCAGGAAATTCTGAATTCAAACCCTACTCTCACAAATAGTTTCTGTACTGGGGTAAGGTGGGTGTATTACAGTGTTGCTGATGAGATGTACCTGTTCTGCCTCCAAAACTGTCTCTTTAGAAAAATCACTCTCAAATTTTAAATGGCTGGTACGTAATCCTGAAGAATGAGTATTCCTCTGATTTTTTCAGAGACAATATAACAGCAAAAAACTTTCTGCTGACATTTTAGGTACAGCATCAGAATCCCATTCTTTTTCTTCTCCCACCCTGTCTTATGATAAAGAAATAAGCCTCAGTTCGTCACACTCTTGTGAATGGCAAGAAAAGAATTACATATTAATATGAAGGACCTATAGCAGCTGAAAGGAGATAGAGAATTTAAGTAAAAAACAGCAGCCTAGCAACAGTATGGTGATACATTTGTGAGTTTTATGCTTTGTTTGTCAGTAGAAACTCTTTTCTGTGACATCTCTGGAAGCAGAAGTTTTAATCTCATGGGAGCTTTGACATCACCTTCTAAAGTACATGGTTACTTCTTATGCTGTAATGTAGCTGTTCATATTACCAAAAAAATGAGCATAATTAGTTTGTATTTGGAGCTTTAATGCATTTTAGTTGCATACAGATCAATAAATAGATGCCTTAAACCTCTTGATTAAGAGGTCTTAAGGAGATTTTAAAACTCTTTATACTTACAGTAATTTCCGTGAGCCTCAGGTGACCTTCTCTAAGCAGGCCTGACTTACAAACTGAGCCTAAACATCAATTTAGGTTAGGAAGGAAAGAAAAAAAAAATAGTGAGGGCACCATCCACTTTAAAGCATATTGGCAGCTGTATGTAAAATAAAACAAATCCCTCTTCCTGTACAGGATGTTTCCTTAGGAATACATCAGGAACAGCTCCACTTCCCAGTCAACAATAAAACAGTCTGAAAAAAGCATACTTGAAAAGAAAGGAAGTATGCAGCACGGTACATGACGCAAGCCTGGGGGTAAATGAGAAACTATGAATCACTAGTACAATTTGCTGCTGTAGTGAAAGACCAATGCATAACTGCAGTGAAATTCTTCAACTCATTCTAAACTTGCAGTGCCTCAAGCTTCATTATAAATTCAAAATGGAGAGGAAGGTCATGGCGAAGCATCTCAGGTCTTCCACATGTATGTTTTCTGAAACAATATTTCAGAAAGACATGTTTACAAAACTCCCCATTTGCTAAGGCTAAAGACTTCCATCTATGTCTGAGTTTGCTATTCTGAACTAGCCCCACTGTAACAGGACAAAAAAAACTTCAGCAATGCACAATCTTCAAGTGGTCATTTCAACCCAGCAAATTTCTTACCCTTCTAGCACCTTTTACTGCTCTCTTCAAAATGAAAATAAACACACATTTTTATGGCAAAAGTTACATATTTATTCACATTTCTCATAGGAAATACTTTCTGCTACATAGTACAAGATTGATATAGGGAGGCAACCTTATGATTCCAAATATGATTCTTTTCTGAAAGTAAGTTCACAATAGTGAAACTCAAGTGATTTATCACTGACTTGTGTATTGCTGTATTCTGCAATGATAAAATGCCTGGAAGGCAAGTATACAAGCAGAATGATTTCTAAACTACTGTTCAGTTCCTGTGCAACAAACTTATCATGGAAAGCCTTGCTGAAAAGTTCTTAATCACAGCAATAAGACTACATACATGAGCAAGCAAAATTAGCCTGCTCCTGAATCAAAATGTTGTGCTATTAACCACAACCAAAGTAAATAAAATAACAATAAACAGGATATCAGTGGTGCCACTATTTATTCTTTAACAGAAGTATTTTTTCCAGGCATCTGTGTGTTGACTACATCTACCCACGTGATGCAAACAAACAAAATGCAACAATTTCTGTTGGGCTGAAGAAAACAGTCAATCTATTAAACAATATATATTAAAAAATATATATAGTTTAATATATACTATAATTTATATAGTACATATTAAAAAAAAATACTACAGTACTTTAATCTAAAGATCTCAGTGTAACCTGGAAGAATTAAACAATCTCATATTAGAACCTTGTGGTTTTTATTTCCTCCCAGTACGAATCAATCATTCAGCACTTAAGTCATAAGACTCAGCCAAGTCACTAATTGCTTTGCATCTTTGGAAATCTTTCTCAGAAAAGTTAAATGATGAATTAATATGCATTAATAATAAACCTGCATTGTATAGGTTTCAGTTAGAAACTGAAATCTGACAAATTCTGTCAGAAAGATTTCTTGATTTCCTCTGGCAAGAAGTACAGAGTTAAAAAGAAAATACCTATAGACAGATTTTTATGAATCCAAGTCTCTTCTAGGAAAACAAATGGAAGTCTTTACATGTGTTCAATACTCTGCAGATCACAATAAAAAATGTGAACTGCTGCAGATTCTTTGCTAATTGACAGCTGAGAAAATTCAGCACATTTAGGTGACTAAAGGGGAGCAGTCAGGTAGCAGATTCTTAAAAAAAACTTCCTCTATCCTGTAAGTTTGAAAGCCTGTGCTATATGACTATGACACATAGAGCAAATTGGTACTGAGAAATATTGTAATATGTCTTCTAATATATCCCCTAAATAAGTCAGTTAATGTAGGCAATTGAATACTATGTCCAATTTTAAATTTATTTTTATTTTTTGGTGTTGAGTTTATAAAGTAGTCTCCCTCCCCAGCTCCACCTGTCTTCACTTGACAAGTGAAGCAAGTAGCCAGGTATTCCATGTTGTCAAGGATTGAGACGCTTTCTGTGTCAATACAGATTTTCCAGGTAAAGAGGCTATTGGCCAAATCTAGGAGTTACAGATATCATCACCCATAAATGCCTCCAAAATTTATTTGGCAGTTGCAGTGTGAAGAAAGGACAGCCAGTTCCTGCTGCGTGGCCTTTGCTAAGCTCTTTTGTTCCACTTCTGGATGAATCACTTTTAGGAGAGTCAGCAGGGAAACAGTTTCAACATTGTGTATGATGTCTTTGAAGCCTATCTTCTGCTGTGTACCACCATTAGTGAGCCAAGCATTTACATGCCTTCTTGGCTTACACTTCGTGATACTGAGTACCTGCATTTATGACTGTTTATGAATCTATATTGGCAACTATATTTGGAACTTGTCTTTGTTACTGTATCATAAAACTGTGGTTCATTACAATTAATTTTGCAGTAAACTCTATGTCAGTGTGAAGAAAGATTGTATTTGTGGCACTTGTTACTTTCCTATATCCACTAAATACTATTTCTTGGTATAAACATCAGATTTCCCTACAGTCTGGGTTATGCCAGAAATTTTTTTCCAAACAACAATGATGTTTGTAGAGACTGCAGACTGCAATTCATATACAAATGAATCCTGGAATGAAACAGAATGGAGAAAGAAGAGAAGCAGGGAAGTCTAGCTGATGTTCTAGCCCAGGCATCGAAAAGAAACAAAAGGAAACACAGAACATGAGCACAATCATATGGGGTCCATCTTAAACACAACATATATACCAGATGTATATCTCATGTAAACATACAGATAAATAAAACAAGCATGACAACCTGTGTGGGAAATGGAGTTACAGAAAGCTCACAGGTGCTGACAGAGAACATAAACAGCATTGTGCCTGAAGAGATAGAAATAGATACATGTTTCAATTTGAGACCTTGGCAAGGCTGCCTGAGTTGAAACACTGAGCTTCTGCAGTTTGAAGCAAGAATGCAGTTTTGTAGTTTTAAAAGAAATATGCTTTATGAAAGTAGAAATATATTTTTAGTAAGTAGAAACATGTTATATGCAAAGAAGAATTATGATAAATAAAAGAGTAAAGAATTTTAAGTTTAACAATAGACTTTATAGTAAAGTTTGTTAGAAAGTTAAGATGTAATGATATAAGCCTGAGCAATAGGCCTTAATAGCAATATGATGATTGGTTAAGAAAATATGCATTGCAGTAGAATCATGTACAATGACGATTGGTACAAATACGCTAACACGCGTTGTGGCATTTGCTTATTGGCTTGAAAAAAGCATATAAGGCCTTGTAAAAGTAAAAAAGTAGGTTGCAGTTTCTTGGAGAACTCCGCTTTTGCTGTATCCGCACCTGCTGCAGCTGCCGCCACCGCTGCTGATACTGCTATTTTACTGTAACTGTTGTTACTTTTGATATTAGAGATGCTGTTCATAGCATCTCTCCTGTTTTACCCTTCAATAAAAATGAGACTGATTCTGCAATAAATAATCACTGTGACATCTCTCAGTCATCCCAATCCCACCAAACCCGGCAAACCTGCTTTTCTTTACCAGCTTATTATGATCAGCTCACTAACCTCAGCTACAAGTTACAGTTCGAATGGGTGTCAAGGAGGAAATCCTAGAAGAACACAAACAGCGTTCTGTGAATGCTACCTATGGTACCATAGAAGGTGTTGCGAGCATTAAAACAGAAAAAATACTCTCTTTCACACTCACTTTTTCTTTTTTTTTCAGATTCGTTTCCTTGGAATTGAAGAAGTTGTGTATCAATTCAATTTTAAAAAACCCCAAACAACAAAAAACAGGGAGGCTCAAAAAATAGTTCTGCTTGTTTCCCCAGGTGCAATCACACAGTCTAACAGAAGATATTACCTCTCCCTAAAAAGATTGACTTTATCATATCCTGAGACTATAACAGCCAATTACATTAACATTATTCTAAAAGATAAAAGTACAGCAGAGGCAGAGTTTGAGAACTGTGGAACTCATAACTTGAGTGAAAAGACACAGTCCAGGCAGTGACTGACTGGAAGGCAGTTCATGACATGGAGAGAAATAAGAGTCTTCTCTTACAGAAGCAGGTTTTGATACTGCAGTTCTCATTAATTCCAAATGTTAGTTGATATAAGTGAAAATGTTAATAGAACTGCAAATTTCTAGTACAAATGTTACATTACAGTTATCACTTTATAGAAATTACTGCAGCTTTTTGATTAAACAGGCCTTGCATTTTATCAAGTAGTTAATAAAAATGTTATGTTAACTGAATCATGTGAATTTCACTGAGTATCACTGTCAGTGATTGAAACACAGACCCAGACCAGCAGGGAATCTGAATCGTTTATTCAAAAGAACAAGCTGGTTTTATACACTTCTTCCAGACATAGTATTTCCTCTAAGCGACTTATCACACATCACCATGTCAGCAATGCACACCCCAAATGTCCTTCCATTGGGTGATCACGCGCTGTCTACCTGCCTGTCAGCTTCCAGCAGGCTCTTCTCTCCAGGGCTTTGCCATGTGACACCTCCTCCCCCCAGGGTCTGGGGGAGACAAGCCTCTGTGTGCCACCATGTGCTCCTTAGCGCTGCCATGTGCTTCTGCAGGCATGTCCCACAGCCCCCAGCTCAACCCCATCCCATCTCTTCCCACATATTACAATAGCAAATTCCGATCATGCAAATACCAGCCTATGTAGACAACCTTAAGTGCCAATAGTTGGCTTACACTGGGGTGAAGTTAGCCATGGCTCTGGCTTTTCCCAGCAGCAAGCAGCCACTCAGATTCCAGAGAACTTTTTAGAGTCCTTCCGTTCTCACCAGCAGACTGGTTCTGTACCTCTCTAATTTACTCCTCAGCTCATAATCACCCAGGCTAAACCACCAGTACTTGGTTCCCTAAAATAACAAGGTATTTTGGACAAAAAGAATGTTGTGACCTTGAACAGAGAGAAATAAAATCAGGACGCAGATGTGGCACTTAAGGACAAGGATAAGTGGTGAACTTGCCAGTATTGGGTTAACTGTTGGACGTAATGATCTTAGAGATGTTTCCCAGCCTGAATGATTTCATAATTCTATGATTCTGAGAAAAAAGAAAACAGCATGCAATTTTTTTGGTTCCATTGTAACCAAAAATTTGGTAACATAAAAAACTCCTTAACACTAATGTAGCATTAAAAAGTAGGCATTCTTTATTCAGCCAGATGCACGAGGAGATAGCGCCTCTCAAAGCCCTGTATGCTGAGTACTGGGAAGTTTCTGTTTATATACTGTATTCTATATACATATTCATTGATTGTCCTGGAACAAACATACATATGATAATCATTTCCCCAAAATCATTAACATATTTCCCCTCCCCTTTATGCATGCGTTCTTCTGTCCTGGGGGTCTCTCTGATGCTCCCTGGTGGTCAGGGACCCCAGTGTTCCTGTCAACCTCTCTGAGATGGTAGGACACTGGGGCTGCTGAACTTGCAGTTCTCTTTCTTACACCATGGGCATTGTGCAGTCCATAGGTTTTGGTCAAACAAGCATTGTGTTAGCTCACCAGGTACAGACAAATCTGGCAACAACATCATATAATTTTCACTCACATAGTGCTTTATGAGTGGATGTATCAACACCATTTTAAAAGCAGTGCCAGTATGAAAAAAACATGCTCTGAATTTTTTACATGTAATTTAAAGATATTTTGCACTGACACAATAGTTTATGGGGGCCTTACAATAAATTAGAATCACCGTAACTATTTGTAAACACATTCACTTAATTTGTAAAGAAAACAGACGTAGTCACACAGCAATGTGAAAATTAAGTCTGAAATGGATCTGCATTGTTCTGAATGTTCACTGGAAGATCTCAGTTCCGGTAAATTTTCTAATTTCTCTGTGATGATTTACTGAGGTGTAAATTTACTAGACTGATTAACCAATACAATTAAACTTGGTTTGTAAAATCACTAGCAACATCTAGACTTCAACAAGTTTTAAATAGGTTACATTCATCTTATGTACAACTCAAAAATATATGCTTCTATAGTCTTTTTAGTTCAATTTTTACTTTTACTGAAAAATAGTAATCAAGTATTTATATGAAGTGAATTTTATAGGCTGAGATTTAATTTGGTAATTTTCATCATACTTTTCTACACCTTTAAACCTGGTTATTAACAGTTTTCTATATTGACCCATGAGCCTGAAAGTAATGATATAACCTGAGATGGGAGAGTGTTTGTGCAAACTCTTCACATTCCAGTTATCTGAAATCTAGCCATGAGCTGTAGAACAAAACCAACAGACTTCAGAGTTGAAATTGTCTCAATGTGAAAAGATAGGCTCTCTCTTCTCAGACAATGAAGTTGGCAGAAGCTACCCATTAACTCAGACCAAGTTAAGATTGTTGCTTTTCACAACATGTGAGAGGTTTTGGGATGACCTTTAGATTTCACATTGTAAAATATTTTTTGAAAAATTCCTCACACAACTGCTCACGCAACACATTTGATTTTTTTCATCACAAATAAAAGGCATTTTTGTTATAGTTGGTTCCTGCATGCCATTATGTGAAGCTAGATGATGAAACTCCTCTTTACATGCCTCCCTGGCGCCTGAATTACTTCCAAATTTTTAGCTGATTATAGACCACAAAATGTTCTTTAAAACTTTACTGCATTCATCCCTCATTTCCATTAGATTGAAGCAACCAATTCATCAGTATAGATTTGTTTTCTGAGGAGTTTCTATTTAATTTTGTTAAAGTGATTGGTTCCTGTCGTGTTCCACTGCGGGGAACTGCAAGGAGTTCCTTTAAAAATAGATGGTCTGGAGCGCAATTAAGTCAACCAAGGCAACCTTGTATCTGAGAACCATTTATTGATAACGAGAACAAAGCAAAAGGAGTTGCCCCAATAAAGAGGGCTAGAAAAGACAGAATAGGAAGAAGGAAGATGGAAGGCGGGGGGGGGAGGGAGAGAGAGAGACAGAGAGAAGACAGACAGAAAAAGTGGGTGTTACCACCAGAGGATCAGGGAGTGCTGTTGACATCCTCGCAGTGGGGGGTGTGTGCACGCTGCCTGCTGGGGAGCCTGCACAGCTCCCGGAGAGGCGCGGCTCCACAGGCACAGATCCCGCGGCGACAGGCAGCCGGACGTGAGGTGAGTAGGTGGGCGGCTGGGCAGGAGGTCCAGAACCCTGGACAGTGTCGCGGCGGTGAGCTGGATCGGAGGCAGGCACAGTTGGACTCAGGTGGCTCAGGCAGGGACACAGGGACAAAGTGGCAGGGCGGCGGTCAGGAACACAGTAAGGTAGGACAGACACGAGGGTGAGCAAGAGCCAGCAAGGGCAGAAGAGCTAAAGGCAGGCTGGAGCTCTGGCAGAAAGAGCAAAACAGGCTAGGCCCAGGTCCATGGCAAGAAGCAGACCTCAGCAGGCTGGAGCCAAAGCAAAAAACACAAGACCCGAAAGGCCTCCAGACTCAAAATGTCCAAAGCTAAAAAGCCCAAGCCCAAGCCATAAAGCAAGACTCAAAAAAATAAAACAAACGCCAAGCCCCAAAAGCAAAAAGCACAAGACTCAAAAGCATCAGAGCTTCTGACACAGTTACTTTTATACCCCTTTGCTCCTCCCGAAGTCCTCCTGCTGACGGGAGACCATTGGCCCAGTCCAGCATTACACAGCAGTCCATCGGTGGAGACTTTTTGCCATCTGACTGGAGAACCTCTCTGGAGGCTACAGTGTCCTCAGTGTTCCCCTGCTGACTTCCTGTCCCATGTGAGATATGGAACGGTTGCCAGGCAAAATCTCCCCAGGGCCAAGGCTTCCTCCCATCTTCTCCTGGTTGCCTCCTGCAAGTGGCACATGTGCAACCCCTCCCCCACATGCCTCTGACAGTTGTCACTGCGCAACACGGACGGTGAGGAAAAACGAGAGTCCAAGCCGAAGGCCAAGTTGAGAGAAAGTGAATTATTTATTTAATTACGGGCGGGATTTATATAATCTTCGCATTGGTATATGGCAAAAGATCATTGGTTTCTGGTCCAACCCCCTCTCCAAGTGATTGGTTGGATCTCATGAAACCTATTTTCAAAATATTTCTACTTAGATTCATAACAACCTTACATGCAAACAACAGGAGCAACATGTTTAGAAAACGGTCTTGCTTGTTCGCGTGAGAACCAACAGCTTTCTCACAGAATACTTGCAAAATGCTGGATTTTTCCCTGCCAGGAGCTTTTCAGCATCCACAGACAATGAGTGTTGAGACAAACCAAAATTAAATTGGCCCCTCACACCTCCTCTAAAATTATGCAATATATAGTCTGTGAGAATGTCATTTTTATGGCCTCTGATAGTTCAGATAGTGTTGAGAGAGGTCTCTTTTCTAGTCACACATTGAGAGTTGTGCAGCATAACATTAAATGAGAGCTACAGGATGATTCTAGTCTGTCACCCCCCTTCTTTACAAAGGTCTTTTACATTTAAACTCCAGTTCTTAGCTGATAAATTGATCCACCTCCTTCTAGTAAGTTACTTAATGGAACCACGACCCTGGTACTTGTATCCCTGCCTTCTGTTAAGGACAATGACCCACAAGAAATGTAATGCCCACAAAACACTGCATGGCTTTTATTGATGGATTGGAAAAACACACACATATACTTAATTATATCAGTATAACTATATAAATGCCTTAGCTATTTTTTTGGTATATTTGTTTAGGGGATCAAATAGTCATCTGTGTCTTCTGCAGGGCTTTGAAGCAGATGAAGTGAGTCTTGGCATCAGTGCTTGTTCCACTGTGCAGGTGCCACAGCTTGGATGAGGAATCAGGCTGTGCCTTCCTCCAGGCGTGGTGAGGTTACTGCTCTAGAGTACGCACCTCTAACAGGTACAATCTGACTTGTCCCCAACTGTTCTACAGGAGCTTTGGGCATTAACATCCTTTCCACACCCCTCTGCTTTACTTAGGGAATATTTCCCACACTGTGGGACAGTATGTGTATGTTTATGGCATTCTCAATTGGAAGTCAGAGTTGGTTAATTGATTAAAGGGTAAGAGCCGACAACTAAAAATACATACATAATGCAGAGGGGAGAGCCCTTCAAAGAGATAAAGAACACACACAAATATAGAAACAGCACCATATTTGATAAAATTCATGTATTCCTCATTCATGAACAAAACTCAAAGTCATGAAAAATATCAATGCAGAAAGATAAAAAAATAAGAAAGGGAGGTAAAGCCAGAGTAAATGAAACATAAATAACATGTTTAGAACTTACAAGAAAACTCAAGAGCTAATATTTGCTAAAATGCATTGGCTAGAAAATTAAAACAGGCTAAATAATCTATAACTGCACATCTGTATTACTAAAGCACATGCTTAACTACACTGGTATATCAGCTGCATTTTAGAGGCTTGAGCCCTTAACGCATAATAAAAAACACAAATACACAACTATTTCAGTGTCTTGTCAGTCATCCATTCTGACAGTTATGTCACCATCTTAATCTTGCATTTCTCTGTCAGCCTTTCAGTGGTCACTGTTGTTATACTGGTGCATCAGCTTACTTGAATTTCTGGCTTACAAAATCTCTCATTTTTTCATTTAATTATCTCCTAGCACACCCTTCTTAAACTAATGTGCTAAGATGACTCAACAATAAACACCCCAATGATCTAAAATTAAGTCATTGTGTTTCTATCAAAATCAAGTCATTGCCCAAGCATATTGCTGCAAGCCTTGTTCTTTTCATATTCAACATCTCTGCAGAGTTTATTATCCTGATTCATTGAGTCATATCTAAAATTAGAAGGTAAGCTCTTTGAGATATGGGTAATATCATAGAATCATAATATTACCTGGGTTGGACAGGACCTTAAAGATCATCTAGTTTCAAACCCCCCCCCCCATGAGCAAGGACACCTTTCACTAGAACAGGTTGCTCAGAGATCTTGTTCCACAAAGGTACTACAACAGTTTTGAGAAGCATTGTTAATTTCATTCCTACAAAAATTCCTTAAAACAGTGAATGATAAACAGCTCTAGTAATTATCTTTCTAATTAAGTTTTGAATTAAATTTGAAATTCAAGGATTTGCTGGTTCTTCAACCTAAATTCTGTGAGCCTTTCAAAGAAAAAATCTCACTTTCCATGTATTAACTAAAGTTTTAAGCTTAGTCTGTTCATGTTATTGTCAACATCCCCTCTGAAATAGTCTCTTCCAGTTGTTTGTCTTATATACATAGAACTTACTGCTTCATTTGTTGTTTAAAAAAAAAAATATATCAGTATAGGAAACTGTTAGGACTGAAAGACCCTTGAATATATGTGATTCTAACTGCAGCTATTACAGTCCAAGAATCTTCACTGTACCAAACAAAACACAATACTGTCAGGTTTTTAGTCCAATGGCACCTCAACGAGTACAGTCAAACCAAACAAAACCAACTTTCAGAGCCTGAGCAAGATTTCAAATACTCTAGCCTTCCTAATTACTGTTTTAAAATTAATACATACATTAATAAATGCATAAGTAAGTGAAGATATAGTTTATGGAGGTAAATTTAACATAGAATAATCTAAAATCAAGGCAATCACTTCACTGTGAAACATTCTGCTGTATTAGCAATACATTTTCAAACTGCATTACCCATAGCATATTAATTATGCTAATCTAGTTAAGAGCAGTAGTTACCAGAATGCTATTAGTACATCAAAGGTAATGCAGTACAGTTGGGTGAACTGGAACTAATCATCATAACTCACATTATAGGATATCAATAGAACAGGTTTATTTTGAATACTTTAATATTTTTGCAAAGATTTCCTCATGCAACATTGGTTTTGTACTTGAGCCCAAAAATTTCCTATCAATCAGTTAAGGAATCTTTTCTGTTTCTGACAGATTTGAGTTCTGCTTGTTAAATGCATATTTATTTTCATTATAACTGGAATTTTTATATTTCTATTAAAGGAATTGCCTTTAGGAGATGACCTCACAGTTTCTGAATAAATGAATAAGAAGCCAAATTTATATTGGGAACAGTGACTCAACCTTTAAATATAGAGGTGTGAACTGTTACCTCTGTAATTACCAGTCAACCTCAATCCTTCCTAGTTGAATTTTTCCTCAATTGGCATGTACTTAAGGCTAACCCTTACAGTTTATTCAACAATATATGATTACAATTAAACCAATATAAGTTAAATTATATAGTTGTGTCTGAATACATTCAGCAAGTTCGTAGAACTTGGTGAATAATCAAACCAGCCTCTCCCCAAAACCTATGTAGTAACTTCATATTTCCTTATTCAAGGAAAATATCATAATATAAAAATGCACTCAACTTTCATCAAAGTATGAATTCATCAAAGTAAGAAGGAAAATATGTAGCTTGCCTAAACAAGAGTCTCCTGAATCTTAGGCCAATTCCAAAGTATTCTTCATAATGTATAAGAAATTTCAGAAGTCTATTATAGAAAAGAATTGCTTCAAAATCAGTAAATAACATAAACAGCATGAAACAAAAACCCCCACACCTCACATTTAAGAAAGAAATTCTTTGCTTCTGAGAACTTATTTAATAAGATTCTTCAGACAAGTGTTGCCTAATATTTACCGGTAATTAAAGGTAGCAACATGTATTATGATTGCTCCCAAATTTCTGTCATTAATCACTCGGTTTTGAGTTATTTGCAACTATGCCAAATATTTGTCACCTGAATTGAAATTTCCCGACCTCAGGACAAACATTTCAACTAGATTGACTCAGTCATTTACAAGAACAAAGACTTACATAGTTTAACTCGTTCTTGGTTGTGCAAATGCAGAAAGATTACTTTTATGATCACATATGATTTACCACTAAGAACTCTTTCAGGGTACAAGGATTGCCAGTACTTCCTAAGGAGACATCATGTTTTAAGCCCATCTGGAAGTTAAGCCCCGCCCAGCTGCTCCCCTCCCCCAACCCCCTCTGGTAAAAGAAAGAGACAAAAATCAGAGATTATGGGTTGGGATAACAATTTACTGGAAAGAGCAATGAGACAAGAAAATGAACAGTAGCAGCCACAATACTAATAACAATGGTGTATAAAAGAGTGTGATTACATGCAAAATGCTCACCAAGTCTGACTAGACGTGACTACAGCTGGCACCACCCCATTGCTCCCTCCACCATGCTTTTTTCCCCAAGCCTGAAACAATGAAAAAACATGGCAGACAAATGCCCCAGTCAGGATCAGCACCACTCCACAACTCCACTTGTTGTCTGCTCTCATGGAAAAGGACAAAATGGTTGCAGAATGTCTCCATGGCACCTTTTCTCCTCCACCAGAAGCCATAACCCCTTCTCAGAAGCCAGAAGTCCTTTCTTCTGCCCCCCAGTGATAACATCAGTAGTATAGAATAAAAACCCAGACATGCCCACAGGCTCCAGGCTCCACCCCCTCTTAACTACTACAAGAATGTTAAGCCTGTCCTCGGCTGAAACTAGGACATTATCCACTCCTTATTCTATGCCATTAATGCCATGCCCAGATCCTACACTTTCCAAATATATACATATATTCATCGTAGGTGTCTTCCAGGGCAGAAGGGCTGGTGTGCTGTTGGGTGCTTGCAAGCTGCATCAGGAGCTCATGACTGGTCTATCTGGAGCCGTCCATCCTCACTGTCCATGGCAGTTATGGTACACAGTGGCAGTGTCATTCAGCAGCCAATATTATACACTTCAACATTACAGGCTGTTCTCACCCAAAAATCAAATGCCCTTGAGGTACACATCATGTTTCCCCATCCCTCTGCATTACACACCAAGTGCATACAGGTCCTTGAGCAAAAAACGTCCCACGGATGGGTTTGCCTTTGCTTGAGGCAGGACTAACCCAAACTGTCTTCCCTACCACATTCCTCATATGCACCATAGGGACTTTATCCTTTCCTGTGGTATGTGGAGACCTTGGTTGGATAGGGCCAGCTTGATTGATAGAACCTCTAGTGTTAACTAACCTGGTGGCCTTTGCAAAATGTTGACCCTAATGTCTAAAGGTCCCCCCACCCATTGCTTTCACTCTGGTTTTTCACAGTCCACTGTGCCATTCAATTGTCCCAGAGGATGGTGCATGAGAAGGGAGTATGATGCACCCACTCAGTTCTGTGCTCTCTGGATCAGGTGTCCATGAGGCCGTTTTGGAAATGAGTCCTGTTGTTCAGCCCACTTCTTTCTGGGGTGTCATGTCTCCACAGGACTTGCTTTTCAAAGCCCAAGATGGTGCTCCTGGCAGTGGTGTGAGGCACAGGGTAGATCTCCAGCCATCCAGTGGTTGCTTCCACCATTGTAAGAACATAGTGCTTGCCTTGGTGGGGTTTCCCCAAGTGTGATGCAATCAATCTGCCAGACCTCCCCGTATTTATAGTTCGACCATTGTCCCCCATCCTGCAGAGGCTTTACCCACTTGGCCTGCTTGATTGCAGCACATTTCACAGTTATGGATAACATGAGAGATAGAGCCCATGGTTAAATCTACCCCTCGATCACTAAGCCCATATGTATGTTGCATCTCTTCTCTCATAATCTGAGGTGTCATGGGTCCACTAAGCCAGAAATAATTCACCCTTGTGCTGCCAGATCCACCTGAGACACTTTAATCTTGGCAGCTTGATCCACCTGTTGGTTGTTGCAACATTCTTCGGTAGCCTGACTCTTGGGTATGTGTGCATCTACATGAGGTACTTTTACAGCCAACTTCTCTATCCAGGTAGCAATGTCTTACTGTCTTACCAGATAGGTTTACCTCTGTGCTACCAATCAGTCTTTTTCAACCAGTACAGACACCCCCACAGCGCACTTGCCACCATCCATGAGTCAGTGTACAGGTGGAGCGCTGGCCGTTTCTCTCATTCAGCGAGACCTAAAGCTAACTGCATGCCTTTCAGCTTTGTGACCTGACTTGATCGACCTTGTCCCTCCATACCTTCTGTGACTTGTCACATAGGACTCCATGCAGCAGCTTTCCATTTTCAATGTATCCTTACGATATGGCAGGAACAATCAAAGAAGAGAGGGTAAAGCTTTTCATTTTCAGGTAGCTGATTATATGGTGGAGCCTCTTCAGCATGTGTCACCCACTCCTCTTCCTCTTCTGGGAATAATCTGAAATTTTCACCTTTGGGCCAGTTCATGATGACTTCCAAGATCCCTGGGCAATTGCAGTTTCCTATTCAAGATTACTGTGTGATTAGCATGACTCACATATTCCACGTAGCATCAGTGGCATGATGTATGGAAGGGACTTTCCCTTTGAACATCCAGCCCAGCACTGGTAGTTTGAGTGCCAGAAGAAATTGTGCTTTGATGCCAATTACTATTGAAGCAGCTCAAACCCCTTCATAATCTGCCCGTATCTCTTTTTCAATAGGGGTGTAACAGGCTTCAAGTCCTTTGTATCCCCAGTTCCAGAACCCCAGGGATTTTCCTTCAAGTATCCCTGGGTACTTTTTGACAGAGACTCCAGGAAGGACCATTCTTCCTGGCTGCAGAGTAGAGCACATTTTTATATCTTGTCCCATTCTGACTAGCTCATGGGCTACTGCATGAACAATCTCCTGTTTAATTTGTTCAAAAGCTTGTTGTTGCTCAGGAGCCCACTTGAAATCATTCTTCTTCAGTGTCCCATGATAGAGACAGTTTACAATCTGACTGTAATCTGGAATATGTGTACTCCAAAAATCCACAGCACCTAGGACAGCCCGTGTTTCTTTCTTGCTTGTTGGTGGGGATATAGCTGCCATTTTCTTGACCACACCCATTGGAATCTGACAATGTCCATCTTGCCATTTTACTCCTTAAATCTGAATTTCCTGGGCAGATCCCTTGACCTTGCTTTGTTTTATGGCAAAACTGACCTTCAGGAGGACCTGGATTATCTTCTTCCCTTTCTCAAAAACTTCCACTACTGAGTTGTCTCATATGATGATGTCACCAATGTACTGCAAGTGTTCTGGAGCCTCACCCTTTTCCAGATCAGTCTGGATCAGTCCATGGCAAATAGTGGGGCTGTGTTTCCACCCCTGGGACAGTTGGTTCCAAGTGTACTTTTTCTCCAGGTGAAAGCAAACCGTGGCCTTGGTTTCTTGCTAAAGGAATGGAGTAATACATTAGTCATGTTGAAGGTCACACCACTTTGCTGCTTTGGACTCCAGTTCATACTGAAGTCCCAGCATGTCCAGCACAGCAGCACTCAATAGTGGTGTGACTTTGTTTAGGCCACAACAGCCCGTGGTCAGTCTCCACTCTCCAGTGAAGACTGCATTGGCCATACAGGACTAATAAAGGGTGAGCGAGTCTTGCTGACCACTCCCTGGCTCTCCAGTGGATGAATCCTCTCATGCATGGGGATTATGGTGTCCCAGTTTTTTGCAGTACTGTCAAAGGTACATTGTTGTGGTAGCGATTGGTACCTGTTGTTTTTCAACCCTCAGCAGCCCCACAGCAGAAGGATCCTCTGAGAGACCAGGCAAGGTGTTCAGCTGTCTAATTTCCTCTGTCTCCACAGCAGCTACCCCAAAAGCCCAACAGTGCCCTCTTGGATCCTCGAAATACCCTCTCCTGAGGTAATCTATGTCAAGGATGCACAGGGTCTCTGGACCGTGACAGCTGGGTGGTTTTGCCATTCATTCCCAGTCAGGTTCACTATAGCTTCCAGTACAGTCAGCTGTTGGGATCTCCCTGTCACCCCTGGATTCTACCCCTACATATCTTGATGGCATCAGGGTATGTTGTGCACTGATGTCAACTAAAGCCTCATACTCATGTGAGTCTGATGTTTCAGGCCATTGGATCCAGACAGTCCAATAGATCCAAATGTCCCTTTCCCATACCTGTCTGGAGACAGGGCCTTTCCAGTTCTGGTCATAGTATTCGTTGCTCACTTCTTGTAAATATGAACTGGAGATCCCTTCAAGAAAATTGGAAGTACTATCAGCCCTCCTGTTCTGTCTGAGGACTTGCCTGCTGGAAACTGAAGTGGCATTTATCCCTGAAGAATTTCCTATGGTGTCTGTTCTTATCAACTCACACACCTGTGCTGCTAGGGCAGAGGTGGGTTTTCCACCCCACTTCCACATGTCCTCTCTATGGTAATGCAGGTAGAACCACAGGTTACTGCATGACGTGTACTTAATCTCTCATGCAGGGAGGCACTTGGCCCCAACAGCAGAGACTCTGGTCCATATTGGTGGAGCATGGGACATTTCTTCACTAGTTTGCTCAAGTCCTTTAAAACTGTCTGCAGTCTTGGACAGTCTTTCCTAGTTGAGGTGCAGGTCAGTAGAGAGGAAAAAAGGTGATCTTCATATTGCTGGAGTTGGGTAGTCTGAAGCGACCTGACTATTCTCCTTTCATTGACATCAATGCTAATGAATTGGTGTACAACAATGGTTCACTCTATACAAACTTCCACCACATGGATCGTGTATGGTACACCAGACCTCATTTGGATCTACAGGGGACTGCTCATTATTTGAATCCCTACAGACTACCTGCAGCACAGCTGATTCTCTCAGGTACCGGAAACCTTTCTCCATAGCATTCCACCTGCTTGGGTGCACTGCTAGACCATCCTTGAGAAAATACCTTTCCTTCACACTTGATAGAAGTCGTCTTCAGAGGCCGAGAGTTTCTGTCCTCTTCCCAATCCTCTTGTCAATGCTCACATCCTGAAACAGGGATCCCAGTTGCTTGGCTTCACTACCATCTGTTTTCATATAGTGGGCCACAATATCCCAGCACCAGAGCAGCCAGGTCACTAGTGGCTCGTTCAACTGGCAGCTGGAATCTTTTCACTTATCTCACAGCTCACCTAGAAATAGGGATTGGGTAATTATATCTGTCCCCATCTCTTCCTGTTCTAAGTGGCCGGCTTCCTCTTTTTCTCTCCCCAAGCAAAATGATTTCTCTTGGATTTCTTCTTATGTAAAGGGGCAACTCCTACTGGCAGAGTTTATTGCTGTGGTTCAGCCTGCAGTTTGAGTGGCCACAGTGCCTACTGGTGTGTTTTCCTCCTTGTCAGGATTTGTGGGATAGGGATGACTGAGAGATGTCACAGTGATGACTGCAGAATCAGTCTCATTTTTATTGAAGGCTGAAACAGGAGAGATGCTATGAACAACATCTCTAATATAAAAAATAGCAACAGTTACAGTAGAAATAGCAGTATCAGCAGCGGCAGCAGCGGCGGCTGCAGCAGGTGCGGATGCAGCAGCAGCAGAGCCGAAGAAGAAGAAAAAGCCGTACTTTTTTACAAGGCCTTATTGCTGGGGTTTTAGGAGGTCTCCGGTTGTTTTCTCTTTTTTTTCTTTTTCTCTTAAAAGAATTTTCTCCATACTTGGTTGCTAAGAGACACATCATCAAGTGCTTAAGAGAGACAAAAGACCTGGCCACAGGCGGAGGAGTTCAGGTGGTTGCTCTCTTTCACCTGGGGTTTTTCTGGTGTAAGGCGAGATGCCGCAAGATTTGAACTGGCAAAAAGGGGCTAGGTACATCTCCTAGCTCTCTTGTTCTTCCGGCATTTGAGGGGGGAGGAGCTGCTCTCGGGTTGAAGACGATTCATCACCATCGCAGACTTTCTGCCTTTCTGCTGCCTTTTTCTTCAGCTGTGAGTTAAACGTGCTCACTGGAGCTTGCTGGCTGCTGCTGCTGGGACCCTGTTTAATACCCTGCCTCACTAAAAGAGGGACTTTTTCACCATCTGTTCGGGTGCCCCAGGANCCCTGCTGCTCCAGCCTGCTGTTCCCGAGGGTCCTGCTGGGGCACTGGGGTCGACTGCGCCGGGGGTTTGTGAAGCTTCTCGGCCGCCATTACCGCGTGGTGCCCGGGATCGCTCCGGAGCGCCCCCTGCAGCCGCGGGGGAACCATCGCACCCGCCCTGCTCACCGGGAGCCACCAGCGCCCCTGCCGGCTGTGATCGTCACTGCACCAAGAGGGGAAGGTGCCTGGCAGCCTAGAGAGGCTGCACTGGGTGTCTGTTCTGTTTTGTTATGACTGCCATAGTACCTGTTGTTTGTTTGTTTTGTTTCATATATACTAGTCAAGAACTGTTATTCCTATTCCTCATATCTTTGCCTGAAAGTCCTTTAATTTCAAAATTGTAATAATTTGGAGGAAAGGGGGTTGCATCTTCCATTCCAAAGGAGGCTCCTGCCTTCCTTAGCAGATGCCTGTCTTTCAAACTAAGACATTATATACTTTTCCAAGCCAATAAGCAAATGCCACAAAGCGTGCTAGCATATTTGAACCAATCATCATTGTACGTGATTCTACCGCAATGCATATTTTCTTGACCAATCATCATATTGCTATTAAGGCCTATTGCTCAGGCTTATATCGTTACATCTTAACTTTCTAACAAACTCTACTATAAAGTATGTTGTAAAATTAAAATTCTTTACTCTTTTATTTATCATAATTCTACTTTGCATATAACATGTTTCTACTTACTAAAAATATATTTCTACTTTTATAAAGCATATTTCTTTTAAAACTACAAAACTGCGTTCTTGCTTCAAACTGCAAAAGCTCACTATTCTAACTGAGGCGGCTTTAGCCAAGGTCTCAAATTGAAACATGTATCCATTTCTATCTCTTCAGGTACAATGCTGTTTATGTTCTCTGTCGGCAGTTGCAAGCTTTCTGTAAGTCCGTTTCCCACACCTCCTCTTTCCCCTGAGGGTGCTGTCCAATACTGAACCAGTTGTGGTAAGGACTAGCCAGGGCCCAGCACACTGCAGTAAGTTGCTCCTCTCTGGAACTGCCACAGCGTTCTCCTTGCAAATATTGTCTTGCTTTATCAGAGTTTTGCAGCTGTTCAGGGGTGAACTCCCATTGGAGCAGAGACTTTCTCTCCATACTGGTTCATTTTCTCCCGCATTTCAGGCCACTCATGACCACATACCCTTGAAACAGATCTCTGAGTGACCTTCCTAGAAATCTCTTTCTGTACTCTAAACATGGCGTAGACTGAGGAGACTTGGCAGACATAGCGGTAAGAACATGCTTTCTTTAATATCCAAAAGAACTGAAACTTCTCAAAAGCTGTTCTAACAGGTCTGAAGGAGGAAAAGGGGGTGAAAAGCTGGGGAAAATCATTCTCCCCTGTTCCGCCCACAGGCTGGGTATGATTATTAATGTATTTCCAGAGGTAGCACCTGAGCCCAGGACAGGAGACCAACACTGAATACACATCCCAAATGACCCTCATTGCCCCTGATGTTATCATGACATAAGCAGTTATCACACAGTACATCAACAAAGCAACCCTGATCCCTCTCCCTTCTCTGAAAGAAAGAAACACTGGGTAGAGCACATGTGAGAATATGTACAGGGTTAGGTACCACATCCACATGACTAGACCAAGCAACATTGTGACCAGGGGGCTTCACACCCAATACACAAATGCTTAAATCAAAATTGTTTCCAATTCCCCCTGAGCAGATCTGTGGTTACCTCAACCCTTTGTGGCCCCATATTGGTTGTCAATTAAATGTTGTTGCAGTTTAAGCCCAGCTGGAAGTTAAGCGTGTCTTAGGTTACAATGTAAGACGTAACCAGAGGTAAGTATTCTATCACCGTCTTCACAAGCTATTAAAAACAGGTGAGGCAGAGTTCTTCATCTTTTCCATGACACATGCCTGATAGCTCCCTCCAGGGGATATCTCCTGTTAATGGGCCATCAAGTCCCATTGTGAGATGCTCTGCCCAGAGGGAGGAACCAAGCATTTCTACCTGGATATAATCTGAGGTTTGGAACAGCACAGGCAGTTTTGCCTACTGGATTCCCAGAGGACCAGAGCTACATGAACACCACTGGACCTTCAGAGGAAGACCAGACCCTTCTACAGGACCACCGCTTCAACAGAACCACATCTATCGCTTCAGGAGGGCGGCAGCCACCATTTAATTGGACTGCTGCCACCACCCTGACCAACAGGGTGTCAGGTTGTATCCTGGCTCTGTCAGTTTAAGACAGTGTTTCTGTATTATTGCCTTTATCTTAATTTTCCTCTTAAGCTGTAATTCTGACTTGAGATCTCCCACTGGTTTGCTTTCAAGCTAGTACAAGCCCCACAGAGCAGCTCCCCTTTCTCTACCCCCTCCAGTGAGAGAGAGATAGATAAAAGGCAGAGATAACAGGTTGAGATAACAAACAACAAAATGGTGATGGAACTTCCATGCAGCACCTTTTCCTTCCAACCAAAGCCACATCTTCTTCTTCTTGGAGGGGCGAATACCTTAATTCCACCCCCCAGCGATGGTGTGCACCAAGCCTGTCAGAGTTCAAGGAGCGCTTGGATAATGCTCTTACTCAAATGGTTTAGTTTTAGGTAGTCCTGCAAGGAGCAAGGTGTTGGAGTCAAAGATCATTCCAACCTGAAATATTCTATAAATATATCATTATGTGGTTTGCAACTGAATATATCTTAGGCTAACTTTTATGGTGGAGAGAAGGTATGATTTGCACATTATTTCTTTCTTTATTTGTTCTTTTCTGGCACACAGTTGTATCCATTGCTTTGCTTGAGGGAATGACACAGATCTCTTTGTGTCAGTCACACACCCACCTTCCCCCCATCCCCTTCACCCAGAAAAATGACATCATTTAAAAAACAAGTATTCATATGTAAAATTGTGTGTCGCTAGAAAACTCTTATCAGACAAAAAACATCTCAGGCACGTGGTATGATTTTTGGGGTGTCCTGCACAGGGCCAGGAGTTGAACTAGATGATCCTTATGGATTCTTTCCAACTGAAGATATTTTATGATTCTATGATCATACCGAAAATAAAACTAAAAGGCATGTTGCTGAGAGAAATTCCTTCTGAGATGGAAGTTGTTGGCAGTTGCTTTGAGAAATTAAAATAAGGTAGTACAGTTTTTTAAATTTATATATCTAAACTTTGCTGCAACAAGTTGCTTGAGCCTCAAGATGGGCCTAGGAAAAAAAACCTGAAAAAGATAAGAAAAGTGGGAAATCTAAATTTTTTATTTCGTAAAACTTCCGCTTCTGAGAGTTAATATTCTTTTTCTGCCTGATAAATTATGTACAGTTCTGTACTGGAGTACAACACTAGTTGCGGAGGAGAAATAACGGGACAACACGCAAC
>VZRR01002037.1:102111-128356 GCA_013398015.1 Oreocharis arfaki | reverse complement strand
CACCGTGCCGATCCCTGATTTGCATAGGGCTCGCAGCGCGCCGGCTGTGCCGCGGGCCGGCGCCCAGGGCGGGCAGCGCCGCGGATCTGCCCGCGCTCCGCCCGGTCCCGGCTCCTGCCGGCGCTCCCCGCACCCCGGTAGCTGCTTCGTGGCTGCGTCGGGGCCGAGGATGGGGGGAGAGGGGTTGGCCGGAGCCCCCGTGGGTGTCCTGGCAGCGCTGTGCCCAAATGGCCTCATCCTCGGACCGCGGGATCTCTCTCCCGGGAGGATACCAAAGTCTGCGGGTGAAGGCGATGCTATGGAGAAAAGAATACCCGATAGGGAGGGCAGCCCGCAGCGAGCACTACCGTCCCTTGTCTCCTCACGCATCAAAGGGGAAAGTTTCTCCCAAATCAGTTTCTGCGGACAGGCCAGGTTGATTGTGGCCATCTCCACACCAGATTAGAGCAACGGCCTCAAAGAGCCTTGGGCGAGCAGCCAGACACCAGTTTAAAGGATATAGCTCAGCAGTAACACCTCCTCATTAAACACTCAGCGTAGGGTTTTTTGAGGATTTCTTTGGCGATGCTGCTGCTGGTGCTCACAGTCTGGAGGGAGATAACCTGTACCCTGTGCCTTTGCATTGCCCCTGCGTCCCTAGGGGAAGGATCATGTTCTCCAGAGTGGGGAAAGTTGAGCATCCCCCCACTCGTGCTCAGCATCTTCACTCCCTTCACAGCAACTGGAGACCTGAAATGAATTTGAGATGAGCTGGTGACCTTTAGAAAAGCCTCATCTGCAGTTAGCACTCACTAGGCTGGGGCAGCTGAGCAGCTCATCCTGGAACAGCGATGAGCAGGCAGGGAGAGAAACCTCCCGTGGTGGCTCCTGCAAGGACAGGCATCAAGGTGACAGTGCCAGCGGCCAAAAATCTATTCTGCCAGGAGCTGCTAATACAGTGATTCTCTTGCCTCAAGTCGTGGTGACAGCAATGAGGAGCCAGCTAGCAACAGGCTTTCTGGATAGAAATAAGCCAGGAAACCTGGGCTCAGCTGCCTCTGTAGCATGGGAGGGATTCAGAGGCGGATTTCACTCCAGGAGCATGTGGGTCTCCCCAGGTGTCCATCCTGTGGCTCCTGCCCAGGCTCTGCTGTCCGTCCCCAGGGACAAGCCTCAGCTACAGCCACCCTTGCAGCTCCCCAGGGACAGATGGTTCTAGAGGAGCCCCAGAATCAACCCCCAAGGAGTATGTACCACTGGCAAATGGAAATGCTCCAGCAACATGGCCTTGCTAGTACCCTCAGAGCTCAGCAGTGGGTAGGTGGTCTCCTCAGCAGATGGAGAGGAGGTACAAGCTCTGCCTGCAAAGCAGGGGCACTGGGGCTGCAGTGGGCAAGGGGGACACAGACACACACATGGACAAGGGCACGGCCCAGCCAGCCAGTAAAGCCCATTTTATTGTTTCCAACACAAAGGAAGTACTAGCAAGGATTTCACTGGGTAAGGCTTTTGGTCTGTAACATCTGGCTCTGTTTACAAAATCCCTGACCTCAAAAACAACAGCCCTATGCTGCTCTGGAATGGCACTTTGGTTATCTGGGCTTTAATGACTGACCTTATTGAATAAGGCAGAGTGCATCCCTCCCCAGATCAAGGAAATCCTCTCTAAGTCTTCAAATCCCATTAACAAAATGATTGTACAAACAACATGACAGACACACTGTTCCACCCTGCTGCCTGCAGGGAAACCCAAGCAAAGCCCAGCTCCTCCCAGGAGCCATTTGAACATCTCCTTGTTTAGGAGCCATGGATGCACGTAGCAATGCTGGTGCAGTGCAGGGTGGATCTGGCAGATCTTCCCAGCCTGGGGTTTCCTCACAATATTTACTGCTTGTTCTTCTGTACTGCAGCCATCTTTTGAGGGCAAGAGTATTGGAAAGGAATTTGTACAGAATCAGTGTGGAATTAAGGGGAAAAGAGAACGAACATTGTCAGGAGGCAGAAACTGTTCCTCCCTGGCAAGCTGAGATGCTTCTCAGGGCTTTATCTTCATTTGGCAGGGAGGGAGGCAAACAGGTTATATTCACTTCCGTCCACACAAGACAAAGCCAAAATCTTTACAGACAAACATCAACCTTTAACAAAACACAAAGAAGAGAGACAACAACCTAGAGCAGCAGATCAACACCTGAGAGGCTTGGATGATCTCAACAACAGTCTGCAAAGCCTTCCAAAAAACCATTTCTCACTCTGTTTAGGACAATCAGGGGTAAAAGGGATGGCCAGCCATCCCAGCTGGTGCCTAAGCCTTGAGCTTCTTCGCAGCTGGCTGTCCCTGCTTCCCCAGCCACTGCTGCAGGACATCGGCACTGGTTTTCTTGGGAGAAGGGCTGTGGATGAACTGACTTTTCCACTTGGGCAAATCATTTTCTTTCTTCTGGGGAGAGCCCTCTTGGGAGCTTTTTAACCAGCCCAGCATCATTTTGTTGCTTGGGGTATGTTTGACCTCCTGGAGAGACAAAAGACAGTGTGAGAGAAGTCAGAAGCACGGTGAGAGCAGGGCAGCAAGCCAGCTGTGAGAGCTGGTCCAGAGTGGGATGCGGAGGCTGGAGCAATTGCCCTGCCGGCAATCAGGCACATCTGTGGGAGGTTCCCCAGACTGCTGCGAACAGGCTTGTTCCAAGACCCATTTCACATGGAATTTGCCTCATTTGGCAGCAAAACCCTGGCATGGGCTGACAGTTTATTTCTGGAAGCAGAGGGAAGGGAATCTGTCCAGGGCTCAGCATTCCAGCATCAAGCATGGGCATACCCTGCAGACGTTGCCTACTGCCACCCCTCCTGAAGCCTGGCAGCTCTGACCCAGCTCAGGAACATCGTCGTGGCTGAGCTCCCCCCTGCCAAGCCCCCACCAGCACCCACCTTCTTGGCTCCCAGCTCGATGGGTGCAACACACTCGGGTGTGTTGTTGCGGATGTTGTTGACAAAGGTGGACACTGGGTGGAAAACAACGTTCTCCGTGGGCTGGATGAGTTTAACAGCTTCTTGGGTTGGCACTTCAGCAAAGTCCAGCCATTTCCTGATGGCTTCATCCCCATCCAGGATGGCTGGCATCCTAAGGGTTAAGACAAACAGAAGCCGAAGCTCAGCACCAATACGGCAGAGCGTGGTGGCAAAATCCAGACTTGTAAGCTAGCAAGGAGCTGGCAGCTTGGGGAAAACAGGGAAAAACTGAAGCAGCAGGATGCTCTTCCACAAGACAGAGCGTGCATTCATTTCACCCAGGTAGCTGAATTGCTGGAAGAGGCAGAGGGGTTGACTGCCAGGCCCTGGTCAGGCAGGGAGACCAATTCCAGAAAGTGATCCAATTCCAACTGCCCCCCGTGGGGCACAGAGAAGGTGATTCATGGAAAGGGCATGAGCTGGTGACCAGAAATGAGTCAGTAATGTTGTAGCACTTTTCTCCTAGAGCAGGAGGAGGAGGCTGCGCTCCGTGCCTGCGTGCTGCCAGACTGGCGTCTAAAGGTGCAGTTCTCCCTCATCCCACTCCACCCTGCAACCCCCTTGCCTGCTCTCACTTGCCTGTGATGGATGAAGCTCACGTCTTTGGAGGCATCTACAGTGATGATGGTGTAGGTGTACAGCATTTCTCCTCCCGATGGTGGCTCCCAGCAGTCAAAAATCCCAGCCATAGTGAGTAACCTCCATCCTTTCCATTCCTCATCTCCCTCTGCCTCCTTGTCCTGCAGGAGAGGCCCCATTGTCCTGGTCAGTGCTGGCCCATGGACAGCCAAAGCACCACAGATTTGCCAGTGCTGAGGCAGGTCAGTGACTCAGATCTGAGTCATGAATGGAACTAATCTGAGTCTTTCCAGGAGTCTTTCTACTGATTTGAGGTAACTCCAGGAGAGGTACCAGACCCTCATCTTCCCACAGGCAAGCCAGTGCTCTCCTCCCCTTCTGAACATCCCAGCCACTGTTTCAGCCAAAGGAAAGAGGTAGTGAAACTCCCAGCCCAGTCCCCTGTGAACCACATTGCCCACCCATGCAAATATCCAGCACGTGGGGAGCAGTGACCGTGACGGCGGGGACGCCGCGTCACCTTTTACAGCCTGGAGACCGCTGTGGTGGGGACCGCCAGCCACAGAGGGATGACACAGTGCCAAGCCCAGCGTAGAACACGGCCCTGCTGGGAAACAGACTCCCAGACATGGGCACAGCGGGAGGGAAGTGGGCTTTTCCCCAGGCAGCTGGAGGAAGCAGGGACCCAGAGCTGGGTGCAAGTGTTCAGACACAGGGAGGGACTCCCTACCATGGCATCCTTGGTCTGGGGGAAGTAAATGAAATAGGGTTGCTTCTCCCCACTCTGCTGCTGCCACTCGTAGAAGCCATCTGCCAGGACCACACAGCGCTTGCCCTTCAGGAGAGCGCCCTGGGGAGAGACAACACAAGTGAGCGGTGAACAGCAGTCTCGGGCAGCCTGCAACGGAGGACAGGGCTCCAGCGACCACCCAGCCCTCTTGCTCCCTCCCAGGGCTTTCCTTAATTGCTCATGGGACGCACAAATGCCACCACCAGTGCTATGATGAGCTTTACCAGTAACTGCCTTTCAGTTCTTCTGTCTTACTGAAACCCCCAGCTTTGCAGTACAGGGACTTGCTCCCCTGTGCAACGGCAAGTGGTACTTGCCCAGCAGATGTTTCAGCCCTGGTTTTGCCAACTACAAGATTTCCTCAAGCAGGACACAAAGGTGGCAGCAGCTCACCTTGTAGGAGGACTTTTTCAGCATGGTATCGCTGCGACAGTTGGAGGTGTTGAACTGCAGTTTGGAGGGGTTGTCCTGTTTGAACCAGGAGGGCACCAGGCCCCAGCGCATGTCCATGAGGACCCGCTCGGAGGAGTCGGCATCCTTTCGAATGAGACAGAAAAACACCTCAGGTCACAGCCACATTGCAGAGATCATGAGCATCCCCACAGATTAAGAGAGGTGCTTTGGAAAGTCCTGCGGACGTGGCTTTACCCCTTAAAAGAGGGGATCTGGCCAGCATCTCTGCCAAGGGACAAGCTGGGGCTCACTGCCCCTCCCTCACAAGCCATGCAGAAATAGCCACTAATGATAACCCTTTGCATATTCTTAACAGCCTTCCTGTAAGATTTAACCTTCAGCACAAAGCATATGAATATTTTGCAGGAATAAAGAAGAGGCTCACCCAAAAACTTCCTGGAAGAAATAACACAGGTTCTTTTTTAGTGGAAATGGCTGGAGACATGAACTCCTGTGCTCTTGGGTAAACACCCATGTCAGGCTGGTGTCAAAGTCCTCAAAACCTCCCCTGGTGACACCAAACATCCCAAAGGGGTAAAAGCCTCACTTTCATTTTAACAATGTGATTTCTGCTGACCTGGTGCACTTTGACTGCTTGTGCTTTGCATATTACCTGCCTTTGGACAATGGAAACAGTTTGTGGCTTTCGATTCTCCCCCAGCTTGCTCTCACTTTCTGCCCACAGCTGCCGGCCCCGGCAGCGCCTGCTGGGCCGTTTGCTCCCAAAGGACTGGGGTAGATAGACACACACATACACCTACTATAGGTGTGTGTATACAGGGACGTGTGTGTGCCCACTTCTGTGAAGTCTTTCAGAGCTTCCCTCAGGGCAGGAGTGGCAAAAAGGGACACCCTACACCACACCAGCATCCCAACAACTTGAACAGCAATGGACAACTAAGCAAGTGTCTGCCTGTGACCTGTACCACACTCCCTGCCCCACATTCCTCTGCTCCATCAACTCTACTACCTACTCTCGGCAGGATGTGGGACTCCCAAAGCAGGAAAGGAGGGCGTGAGGGATGCCTGATGGCATTGCCCACGGCCCTCCTGAGCGGTCCCACCGAGGGTCCCACCTGATCACCTGTGCCAGTAACGGCTGCAAAGTGCAGGTGCCGCACCAGCTGGGGAGGGAGAGCAGAGCCGGTCCAGATCGGGGTGTTCCGACTGAGCACACCCCGTTTCACCCCGCTGAACGCCAAAGAGCAGCAGCTGGCCGGGCACCCTTTTTGTGTGAAACCAAACAAGCAGCACCAACAGCCGTAGGGGCTGCCCAGGTTGTCCGGGGGAGGTCGGGTGAGGCTGAAATTAGCCGGGACAACGGCCACCACAGGTGTACAGCTACTGTACCGCTCCGGAGCCGAGATTTTTTTTTTTTTCTGTCTACTCTCCCCTACTACCAATGTGACCTGGACACATGCCGCAGAGTTACGAAATAAATTAAAACAAACAAACAAACAAAAAAAGCGCCTCAGAAAAGCCGATTAAAACCAGCAGAGCAATTGCAGGCATTTGGGAAAAAACTCTACCAAGGTTAAGCACTTATATACGCATTTTTGCAGAAAACATAAACAATGTACTGGAAGCACGGTACCGGTTCCCCTCCTCCTTGTGAACATGTAAATATTAACAAGAAGCGACATTTTTGCAATTAGAAAATTCAATACCTGCCACGTAAAGCAAAGCGAAACCAAACCAACCACGGCCGTTCAGAGCGAGTCCCCCAGCCCTCGGGAGGCACGGCCTCCTTCCCTCCGCTCCGATTAGAGCCGCAGGATGCCCAGCACTCGCCCCCCGCCGCAAATGGCTCCCGCCGGAGCCGGGATGCGGCCCTGCCGCCCGTGTGGCCGGTGCGCGAAGCGAGGGAGGAGGTACCTGGTGGAGGTGGCGGCGGGAGAGCAGCACGGGGCCGCTAGACTGCGGGCCCTTGTTGTAGGAGGGCTGGTACCTCTCCCCCCGCACCCACTCGGGCTGCCGGTGCTGGCCCCGGCGGTCGCGGTAGGCGCAGGCCCGGCGGAGGTTGTCGGCGGCCAGGGAGCAGGCGGTGCGCCCGCACATCCCGCCGGTTCTGCGGGGCACCGGGCTCCGCTGCCGCCCGCCCGCCCGCGGGGAGGGGCTGCGGCCGGGGGCAGGGCCGGCCCGCGCCGCGGAAACGCCGGTCCCGCCCCCGACACAGCCAGAAGAGCCACAACACTGCTTTATTGGAACGACAGCGGGAGGAGGACAGGGAGCGGCGGCCACGACGCTCCGGTGCGGGGACAAAGCGCGGCGTAGCCAGAGCTTAAAAACATGGTGATTTTATAGACAGAACCCCAAGTACAGCTGTACTGCAGAGAACACAAAAGCTGCTGTAGTGACCGTGATCCCTATTCTGCTGCCAGAGAAAGAAGCATTGCCCGCGGGGGCTCAGAGTCAGGACAGTCCTGGAAAGGGGGGGTTTATCCGACGGAGGCCATGATCACATCCACAGGGAGCTCCTCTGCGCTGCGGGCCGTGACCTGCATCGTCACCGTGTCAGTGAGAACCAGACGAGACCGCACCAGGAGGTCATGGCCACCCCGGAACACACCTGGAGAGGAGACGGGGAGGAAGGGGTGAGCACGTTGCAGGCTGCTCTCCCCTGCAAGTCTGACGGTGAACACTACTGCTTGGCACAGGCAGGTTTCCCACAGGTAGTCTGGCAGATCCTAATACTGGGCCAAGAGAGACCCTAAAGCAGCTCAGTTCCCATCCATTATACCATACCTGGGACTCCTGCTACTGTAAAACCCATGAAAGCAAAGTGTAAAATAAAACTTCAGGCGAGAAGAGATCCAGGCATGTCTAAGAGCTCTGGTACTCATCTGTTCAGCTGGGTAAGGCTGCTGTCTTTCCCACACCAGGCTCGCTCCAAAGCAGGGTGCCACAGATCACGAAGACAGCAAATTCCACCAAGCTGAGCCTGGGGCTGATCTCAACATCCCTACCACAGCACCCTCCCTGATCCCAATATCAGTTGCTCTGCACTGCAGAGACAGAAATCATGGCAGAAACAAGCCTCAAAATCCAACCCAGAGCACAGTGGGCTCCACCAGTAACTCCTGCCCTGATTTTCAACAGGCAGCTCTGTGCAATCTCCCAGAGTTGTTCCTCACGCAGAACCTCATCCCACAGCTCACCTGCCAAGTACAGTGTGTGAGAGTTCTTGTTATCTGGCACTTTATCTGACCGCTCACAGGGCTGCATCCCCAGGAACTTCACAATATTGCTCACTGCCTCTGTCAGAAAAAATGAATAAAATGGGCTCTGTGTCACAAATACCTTAACTGGGGCACATAAAGAGCACCTAAAGGTGACTCAAGCTCTTCCTACAAGAGTTTATGTTCCTTGTCCTGAAGGACACACCATTGGTCAGAATCATGGCTTTGGAGGCCACAAGGACCACAAAGACAACACACAAAAACCCCCACCACCATGGGAGAGTTCTGTTATCCGATGTAGCAAATGTGTAACAGAAAGAAAAGGGGGAATGAGTGAGACAAGGGCAGAAGGAGAGTGCAGCTGGCTGCACTTACTGCACAGGCTGGACAGTCTGCTCGCTTCTCTGGGGACATGCAAAGGAAGGAGATATCTTGCAGGAGACACAGGTCTTCAGGAGAAATATGGAAAGGACTCAGGGAAAGTATTTCAAACCCCAAGGGGCTGTTCAGGGGAACACAGTGATGGCTACGGGATAAGGACACCCTGCTAAGACATCAAAAGAAATGAGTTTTGAGGCTTACCCTACCAGCCTGCCCACCAACCTCGTGTCTTCTGCTGCTTTCATTTTTTCTTACTGGTCTCAAGAAGAATGGTGGGAGTTCATAACTGAACTATGGTCTGTCTGCTTGGAAGGGTAAAGTGCGAGAGCAAAGCAAGATATTCTCTTGCCTCCACAATCCAAAACTGGATTGGTCTCCACTGGTCCCAAAACACTCATTCGTTTTTTTGAAACCTGAACTAACTTACTATTGCAGTAACTGTAGCTCCCTATTTAACAGCTGTGGTGTAAAGCTCTTGAAGGGTTTTGCCCCATTAGCCTTTCTGTGACAGATCTAAAGCGAGCCAGACTGGACCTCTGGACTCTGCCTGCTGAAGGGAAAATAAGAGCTCTGCTGTGCTCACACATCCTTCCTTACCTTCAAGGGTTTTAATAGCAGATAAAGTAAAGGTCTCTTCCTTTTCAAACTCATCACCCACTTCATCCCAGGCTGCTCCAAAGTTTGGCTTCAGAACTCGCTGGATGTGATCAGCCACTGTTACCTCCAGGTCTTCAAGCTGGTGGTAGAAGAGGTTCAAGTGAAATGTGGTTGTTCTTAAACCAGTTATCCTCAGAGTGACCTTTTGACAGGATTCCCTGAGAACAGGTGAATGCAGGAGACTGTCTCCACTTCCACTTCTGGATTGCTACTGAGCAACTGCTAGGCCTGAGAAAGGAACTGTGATGCCATTTCCAGGGCTTACAAACCAGGTTCCTCCTCTGAGCACTGCCCTTGGCCTGACAGAGATCAAAGCACTGGACAAATGGCCAAAAGAAAAGAAAAAACAAAAGCTTAGAAAGAGCTGCTGGAGCATTTGCTTCCCTGAAAAGCATGTAAGCTTGTGTTTTGCCTTTCTGGCTGACGATTTTGTAGGATGGTAGTGAGACACTGTCAGACATGTGTGATCACCTAACACTGGCACCACGATAGCTGAGCTGCTGCTGTGACTGCACCTGTGCAAGGCAGAGCCAGGCTTGTCCCTCCAGAGTGTGTAATGAAGGGCAGGCAGTGCCCTGCAGGACACCAGCCTGCATTCATTCCAACAATTGCTGCAGGAAAGAGTCTCCTAATTCTAGTTGAAACACATGGAAGAGTTTGTTTAAGTACCACTCAATTGCCTTGGTGACTGGTAGGAAGCTGAGAGAAGGGTTAACCTTGCATGTTCCATTGAGAAAAACCCTCCCCACTCCTTCTGGGAAGACACTGACTCACTGCAGAGCAGTGCCTCTAATCAGATTCACAGCAGTGACAGGCAATGCATAGAAAACAATTTCTGGAGCTAAGAGGCCAGGCTGAGGCTGTGAACAACATCCCTTCCTCTCCAAGGAAGAGAGGTGCTTCTGCAGCACCGCTGCTTTCAGCAGTGTCAGTGCTGGCAAGGGAAGAGCTTCACCCTCCCCAGAATAAGAACAGAGATAGCAACTTCCCTGTGCCAGGCAAGCCTCTAGACAATTAATTGTGCCACCACAGGAGCAACTCGTGGAGAACAGAAGATGCCCAACAGCCCTCTGTCTTCACAACCCTGTGTGTGCCATTCCTGGAACCCATGAGGCACAGTCAGCCACACCTGGAGGATGCACCATGGCCTCCCAAAACATACATATCCTGCACAGTCAGGTGTCCATCTACAGTGCAACAGGAGAATACTCCAAATGAGACAAAGCAAGCTCAACAAACTCCCATCTGCACCAGAGACAGCAAGAGCTCCCTCTACGTGATGCTGCCCGCTTCAGTGTCGGTGGTCACATCATTGCTTGCAGGGATCCGAGCCCAGATCACAAAACCTCACAAAATGACAGCAGTTTCCATGATCAGGCACACGCCCAGCTCCTTACCACATACTCATCCTCGTAACCCTCGTCGTCTGTCTCACCCGTGTTGGGATCACAGTCCTTGACAGTGAACTTCATCATGCAGCTGAATGTGCAGGCCACTGGAGACGAGAAAGCAAAGGCAAAGCTCACATTACCACCATGTCCACACTCCCCCGAGGCAGAACGGGGCTGGGAGGTTTGGGGCAGCCAGGCTCTCCCAGTCACTGTCAGCAGCACAGGCTTAGCCACTGACCTAGAGAGAGCTCTCCAACAGTTTCTGTCTCTCAAGGACAAGCTATTTATTTATAATATTAAGCAAACAGTGATAAAGACAGGCTCATGATGGTTGTACAAGACCATAATCCTCAGATCAAGTGCTATTACTAATGAACCTCACACTGTGTTGGGAATACTAACTAAACATGTCCCACCAGCACCTTGTGAAGAGGCAAGATCCACATCTACGGATCAGTTCAAGCGCTCTGAAATGGAAGCCCCTTGCACTGCAATGCTGCAGCTCATTAATACCACTCGGCTGGGAGAGGAAGCGATGACTCATCCCTAGAAGATGGGTACTGCTGAGTGAACAGCAGCAACACAACAGGAGAGCAGTTCCAGAGCACAAAACAGGGAGACCAAAGCACAGGTAAAGCCTGGTTCATGTTCTGGATAGTGGCAAACAGGGAGGGGGATGCTCAATTCAAACAGATATCCCTGAAATTCTAGCGGTTTGTCTGAAATACCCCTTTGCTACTCAGAGCATCTAGGCACTCTCAGCACTTTACAAGCACCAGCCTCCCCATGTCTAACACAAAGAAAGGCTGAAGGACATGCCAGGGTGCATGAAAGACAACTCATCTGCCAGCTCTCACAGCCCGACTTGGCAGTACTACAGCACAAGGGAACCAGCAGAGAAGAAAGAAGGCTTGACAGCCCCCAAAACAGCAAAGACAAGTCATGCTCAGCATCACTCAGGGCTGCACCCACACACAGGCTATAAATATGTGGCTGGGATGCAAGGTAGAATGTGTGGGGGGATAAGCAATACAGGAAAAAAGAGTGCAGACTGTTTACCTGCTGTCGGATCCTCTTCAGACAGTGCCACCAGTGTGTAGCAGGTACCCGGCTGGTTGTACACCAGGGTTTTGGCAGGTACGTAGCCAATGACCTCATACCCCTCTGTTGGCTCCATCTGCACCGTGACATTCTCCAGGATCTGATCATTCAGGGTGTTCGTGCAGTCAAACTAAACAGGGAAGGGGAAAGCAGCAACAGCTTGAAGCTGCTCACTACTCACTGAAGAGCAGACTTAGCTTAGGCACAGTGGGAGCCTGGTGTCAGCCCGTGAACCCCCAGCTCTCTGTGTTTCCATGGTGCACCTCGCTATCAGCGGGCTCATTACAGAGCAACTTGACTGAACAGTGCTCATTTAAATGCTTTGGCAGAAACTAAAACCCTGCTGGTGAGTCCAGTGCTCCAGCAAACTTTTCTTTTTAAGGAAACAAGACTTAAAATGAACCAGCACACACCAATCCAAGGCCTGCCCTCTGCAATCCAAGCAGGACCACAAATTCAGTGAGGGCAGGGATGTGTCAGCTTTTGCCTGTTTCAGTTCACCAGTTAGTATGGAACTTTGTCCTCCAATGTCCTGGACGGTCATTCTTGGGTTAATTCTTTGCTCTATGGAGATGCAAGTACTGTGTTGTCTACATCATCCCACTTGAAGCTACAGGGACACAGTGCCTTCACAGCAGATGGAAAGATGGTCCTTTGCATGGCTCAAACTAGGGGCAGCTTGAGCAAGTTTCAGCAAGCTTGATATTTTCAGCAAGTTTAAACTTGCTGATTAGACTTCGTTCCAGCTGCAATGCCAAGTCTCTTAAGCTCATACAATTGCATCTGGTGGATGGACAACAGAAACAAAGGTCAACCCCTGTGAGGGCTGTGTAAGCAGTTCTGAGCTTTGAGGAAGGAGCTTGCTAAGGACAAAACACTGGGGCTCACAAGCTAGCAAAAGACTCACTGTGCCCGGTACTCCCTGAGGCACAGGCAAAGGGACTGGCACATCAACCCTAACGTCTCACATGTAGCAGCAGGGTGGTACAGCCAAGGCCAGGATGTACAGAAGAAAAGCACCTGTGCTACAGGCTAAAACAAAACGTGGCAGATGAAGAGCTCTCCCCCACTGGAACCCTTTCCCAGGCACCCTTTTCAGCTTCTCAGATGTAGTAAGCTTCACTCTTTCATGCCCAAACCACATGCTTGGGGACTCTGAGGAAAGAACACAGATCCCCTTGCCAACTGCTCGTTGAGAACAGCCCCATCTAGTGCTTGTTGGATTTGACTGTACCTGTAAGCATTGCTCAGACATATCCCCCCACCCTTATTAATTTTCTTTGGGGTTCTGCTGCCATGAATAAGAAACTGAGGACTACTCATTGCAGTGTCGTGCTTTGAACAAAGGCTGTGGGTGCTGCAGCTCTGCAAGTGTTCAAGGCCAGGTTAGACGGAGTTCTGAGAAACTTAGTCTACTGAAAGATGTCCCTGGCCATGGCAGAGGGACTGGAACTAGATTATATTTAAAGTCACTCCAACTCAGGCTTCTATGATATCCCTGAGATATGTCTTCACAATGAAGCTTTTAACCAGCACCACACCCCATAGCTACCCACCTGGAACACCATGTGGTTGACAAAGGTGTGCTTGGTGCAACGAACCACATACTCTGTCTCCAGCTCTGTCAGGGCCACAGGCTCTGGGGAAGACTTGAAGAGTGGGCCCAGCCCCCGAAACTCTGGGATGGCCCCCAGTTGCTCTGAAATAGAGGGCACAAATTACTGCCTTCCTCAAAACACAAGGAGGTGTTAGCAGTTTCAAACCCCTTGTTTCAGCTGTCAGAAGCTGCTACAGCAAGGAACTATCCATCAAATACCCATAAACATTCCCTAGAGACTTTTAAAATTAAAAAGAGTTGTCCTTTGCTCACATCTACTGCAAGACAGAAAAAAGAGGACTGCAGGCACCCCCACCCTCCAGGAGTGACCAGCTGACCCATGTCACCCCCTGCAAGAAGGTGAGAAGAAGCCAGAGGGGCTAAGGCAGGCTCAGCAAGAGGTGGCCACAGAGTTCTCACACATGGACACAGGAGATGCCTTGCATCAGTTTACCTTGGAATATTTCTTGCCGTGTTGCTGCCACCTTCTCTGGCTGTTTCACTACAGCAACGGGGGCATTTTCTGCAAACAAAAACAAACCCCAAAGATTTGAAGGAGAAGAGTAAGAAATTACTAAATCAGAAAACAGATCAAAGTCTGGAGAGGGATTTGACTACAGAAAGGAAAGGAACTCATTTGATATAGACTAGACACCCAAATTTGGCTTCCTAAGCAGCTTTAGAACTGCTCCAGTGAGGATTGCCAATTATTACTATTATTAGCAGTTGTACTAAACTGAAATATTAATGTGGGAGCAACCAGATTTGCAGGCCTTAGTCTTTCCAGGAGATGCAATCCCACAAAATTCAAATAGGATGGAGCTCAGCAATTCCCAGCAAGCCAAATGCAGGGAATGACTGGCATTCAGGGGACCTGGTTCCTCACCTGCTCTTTGCTCGATGATAGGAGCTGTTGCCAAAGGAACAGATTTCAAGTCAAAGGGTTTCTCAGAGGGCTCCAGGGTGTACTGATGCAGAGCCCTCTCCAGGCCAGGGATGGACACCGTCAACCCTGGGAATAGAAGGGACAGGTCACTGAAACCACAACAATGCCAGGTCTTTAGTTTAACTCTTGTTAAACTAAGAAAGAGGCGCAGACATGTTTTAAGGCCTTCCTGCAGTACCATTCAGGATGTAGCCAGCATTGAGGGCCTTCTGCTTCTGCTCCAGAACATTCAGGTAGAAGGTGGCTCTGTCTCTCACTTCGTTGTCATCATCCATCACACACCTGAGAGGAAAGTGGAAAACTTTCTTCAGAATCCACATGACTAAGACACATCACAGAGCCAGAAAAAACATGCCATAGGGGAGATCCATCAATCTCCTAGCAATTGTATTAGAAAAGCAGTAATCTGCCACACTTGGCTCCTGTCCACTTTGTGGTGCTGCATGCCGTGGTGATCCTATCACAGGATCATGGGTACCCCCTGCACCTTCTCAGATCCACAGCTAGAAGAGATTAGACAAGCTCTCAAACAAACAGTTTTTTTCACCTAAGATGTTGGAAAACTCTGAGGCACAACTGACCTTTTCAGTAACACCAAGATACTGGGTAACATCTCCTCATTCTGAGCTCCAAACTTGGCCAGGGCGCTTACAGCACCTGTAGGAAAAGTCATGAAAACAGAATTAGAAAGCAAAGAAATCAGCTGAAGTTTCTTCCATTTTTTGGCCTTGATCAAATGCCATGTCAGAGATGCTACATCAGTAAACTGTGTACACTAGTAAAACTGTGACTATAAAGAAGCAGGGGTATTACAGTGAAGTGCCTGCAAACCTCTGTCTAGTTTCAGAGCCAGTGCATATTCCTTCCCATTTCTCAGCCACAGGCCACCTCTTCCATCAATACTACTGCAGGATCTTTGCTGTGTAAAACGATCTGCTCAGGCCTAGAGTGAATCACAACCCTCAAAAGCAGAGGCATTCATACACTATGGTTCCCTGAAGATCTGTTCAAGGGCAGAGAGTTTCCCAGGTCTGTCACTTACCTGCCCGGACTTCTTCATGCTCCAGAACAACCCTGTTGTAGATGAAGCGAATGTATTTGGAGGGGTTGTTGGTTTTGGGCCCTTCCTGCCCCAAGAGGTGGAGGATACGAGTGGCCAGCACAGTGAACTCGCAGTCCTCGATGAATTCGCAGAGGTGAGACAGGCCTGTCTCTTTGCTCTCTGAGTTCTCCTCAATAATGCTGATGATGCAGTCCACGATGGCTCTCTTGTATTCAAAGCCGCCCTGAGGAGCAAAAGGGAACTGCTCAGCTGGAAACTTCAAAGTATTTTAGAGACTCTGAGCTAGCCAGAGAGGAAAAACATTCCTTTGAAAAGGTCACTCACACTCAGTGCTTTTTAATGTGTGTTTGAAAGGAGAAGGGCAGTAATTCTGCCCTCACTTCTGACCCTCTTTATACCCAGAGGGCCAGCTAATATTCAAGCTCTCTTGCCAGCTCCCTTCAGAATGGCTGCACTGAAGAAAAAACCCCAAGTCCTAACCCAAGAGTAAAAGAATTCATCTGCCTGAAGGGCTTTTATATCCATCAAAATCCTCTGCTGCTAGAATTAGTGTTTAAAAACAGCCATATGGGAGGAGAAAAAGCCCAACCGTCTCCCCTTTAGCACTAGACATCTGAGGATGAATCACAAGAGAAATGTATGAAGGATCATATCTGTCACAGCAGGACGCAGCAAATAGCTCCATTAGTGTGGGATGATAGGCAATCAATACCTCCCCAGGTAGAGCCACAACCTGACATGCCAGTAATGCTTGGTTATCTTCAGACATTATTTACTAATGTCCTCAATACACACCAGGGGATTAAACTGCACACTACCCTCTGCCAATTACATGCACAGTGCCAGGCATTTGGCTCTTTCCGGAGCTACTTTGGATTAAAAAAGCTTTAAAACAGAATGGTTTGAAGTACAAAACCACATTTGAAATGATACCATCCACCCACAGAAAATCTGGGAAAGGAGAATGGTCCATTTTTCACAGGAGCAAAATGAGATGCTCTGGTTTGTTCCCAACTGAGAGGCTGTAATTGGCAGAAAGTGATGTCAGAGCAAGCAGTGGTGCCAGCTGTGCTGCAGGCATGTTTGCTCATTTAGAAACAGCCTCAGCAAACCTCTGTAAAGCTGTCTTTCTGCAATTTATGTCTGACTGAATGCAGAGAATGGTTATAGGTACTCGTGATCCCTTCACTGCCACAGCACAGACACCAGAACAAAAGTGGTCCCGTGTCATCAGTACATAGGTTGTTATCAAATCTTTGTGTACAAGACAAAACTTCTTGGAATTTGCTGTCAAAGGATAAAAGAAAGCTGGTTCAAATGTGAAACACACATGGACTGCCAACAGATCTGCTGTTGCCTGCATTTGCTTTCAAAGTTAATAAACCCCCAGAAAAAAAAAAACACAGAATGAAAACACTAAAAATATGCCTGGCAGTATGCTTATAACTATTGTGCACAGCTGGGCATTTCTGCAGTTAGACTGCAAACCTTTTAGAGAGAGGCTTTCACTGCACAGCCTTATCAGTAAAAGCTTGACACTCACAGGGAGTACTGTTCATGCACACAAGCAAGGCACACATAGTTGATGTGCAAACTTACCTCCTCTCGAAGCATAGTGAAGAGGAAGTTCATGAGGACAGCGTGTTTGCGAGGGTACTTCTGACACAGAGCATTGATGGCCTGCACCACTACCACCTGCAGGAAAAGGGAGCAAGTAAAAAACAATGCTGTTTCACCAGGCACGAAAAAATAGCTGAATTGTTATCAATTTTGTGGTGGTCTCCCTAGCCTGGAAATCATGTTTTTGTCTTTACTTATTCAACAAATGCAGTTCCAGGAGGTACAAGCCTAGGAATTGGAGACTGATCTTTACACCCTGGCCAGCACCTAAAGAAACTAGAAAGAAGGAGATTTGAGTCTCAGAAGGCATCTCCCCAGAAGACAGCATGACTTTGGAGCTGTAGGACTGAAGCATGGCCCAAGCAGACCTCAAATTCTTTCTCCTTCCTGCAAATATTCTGCTGCTTCTGGAAGCAGCTCCATGCAGGTTTAGAGCACACACACAAACACAGACATAGACTGTGAGGTTTCTTCAGGAATCTGGGTGTTCCTCCTCCTCCCACTTCCTTACTTTGAACTCATCTGAGATTTCTGACATGAAAGAGGAGATCTGCTTCATGAGCCGGTCAATGCTGCTCTCACTGCCAGTTTTCAGCAGCGTGGTGATGGCCAGGGTGGCTATGCTGCGGTTGGAGTCTGTCACAAGGTTCTCCAGGTCCAGGTTACAGGCAGTCACAGCAGATGGGTGCTTCATGGCCACCTGCAGCAGCAAAGGAAGAATGAAAATCCCTCAAGAGATGCAAAAGGCCCAGCTGGCAAAACCCAGCAAAACTGACTCCTTCCCATAGAAATAAGTGGTATAGACTGTAGATGAGGGACATCTCAGACAAACAGCTAATCTGGAGTTAAGGTAACAAGCTCTTGTTTCCTGCAGAATTGCACCCCTTGCTGGAAGAGAAGCAGTAGTAATAAACAATCTTTTACTATTTTAACTCTCCTCTATACAGTAAGAAAAGAAATCTATGAACTCCCAACAAAAATTCAGCCTGACTAGCTGTGCAAAACAGCTCCGTAGGTGGAAGCACAGCAGTTACCAGACACTGCCATTCTCTTTTTCTTTTATAGAGTTTATAAGGGGAAGGGAAAAGCTGGAGGAAAGACTACCACGGAGCAGGCAAAAAGCATCATCAAAGTTTGATCCCTGTTCTACAAGGAGCTTCCTCACCATGGGAAGCTCAGAAGGGAAAACAGTAACACTAAGACCAGTGACATTCTAAGAGACCAGTGAAAATTATCAGGGTTTTTTTTTCCTTCTATAGAGTGCTCTTTGAGGTTTTATTCCAGACAGAAAGCAATGAAATGTAAGGTTGTAGCACAACACAGAGGTTATTCACACAAAATCATCACATAATCTAACTCCCTGCTTCTGAAGTCTGCACCTCCCTGCACATGAGACACTATTGGAGCTCCCAAGAGACTGGCTCCTACCTTGTTGAGGGTACGGACGGCTGCGTATCTTAGTGCTGCTTTTGGGGAGCTGCAGAACAGCTGCAGAACTGCAAGGTGGGAAAACCAACAAAGGCAGATGTTTAGGCACTCTATTATTGAGAAGCATTTCATATCTAAAGCAAGAGCTTCAGTGAAGAGACAGCTGCAAGCATAAGGTAACTAGAAGCACGCTTAAGAAGCAATTGTACCTTTAACAGATTCCTCCCTTCTTCTTGTCCCCTTTGCCTCTGTCACATCTCTGCTGACAACTCTTACCCACCTCCCTCTTCTTCCACAGTGCTGCTATCCTTTGCTCCTTGTGAAAGCCAAATTCATCACCTTGTCACCTTTCCTACTAAGCCAATCTGAACTGCTGTTCTCTGTTTCATGCAAACGCTGTTCCTTCCCCAGAACTGACCTGTGAAGTGACCCACACTTGAACACACCAGGAAATACCTTTACAAGAACAAAGCTATTCACACACACCACAGGCTCTCAGCAGCAGCATAAAGCAACAAAGGATACAGCAGCATAACAAGCCTGAAACCACACAAGGTCCTTGTTTCTTGGGGCAATACGCAGGTGTCACCACTGGAGGCTCATCATCCCCTTGCCATGGCCATGAGCACCCCACTTACCCGAGACGGCCGGAGCCAACTCCTTGGCAGTGCAGTTGGGCAGGTTAACGATGGCAGACGCAGCTTCATACACCACCATCTCATGCTTGTTTCTCAGGCAGCTCTCAATGAAATCAAACAGGGGGCTATCGCGGCTAAGGCACAAAAAAACCCACAAGACTGAATTAAAGCAAAGGTTCTAACACAAATTAAGAATTCAGCAGCAGAAATGGGCAGGTCCCATAGTCCATGGAAAGGTAAAAGCAGCCATAAACCCACTATGTCCCCAGATTTTGCAGTGGTCATTATACTGTACTTCTAGCATGCTTGAAAGTCAAGCTGAGAAAAGAAAGTCAGGCTTCTGAGAAAACACCCTCTGCCTTACTAGGGAATCTCTCTCACTATTCCCTCTGCTAGAGGGAATCTCTCACACCACAACTCTTATCCACCAGGAAGCCACACTGCATACAAGGTGGATAAACAATCACAGAAGACAGAGAAAATGAAGTAGAACAAAAAACAGCTATGCAAAACAGTCCAGAGAAACAAGACAGTATTTGATGTGCTGATGTGCAAGCAAGACACACAGAAGCCATCTCAAAACAACCATGATGACATCCTGTATTTTCTCTGCTTTTACCCAACAATAAGAGGGTAGAAGGTGCATGCTGCTCTTCAAAGACAGAAATAATGAGATGGCAAGTGAGCCTGCAAGAGGAGACACAAGCAGGACCAGAAAATTCTTTCAGCAGGGCAAAGGAGCCTGCTCACCTGCCAGCCTCCTCCTCCAGCAGCTTGCTGGCTATTCGGATCATCATGCAGTAGGCAAACGGGGACTTGAGGCCGTGGCGCGTGAACTTGCTGAGCATCTTGTTGACTGCCAGGCGGTCGTTCTTCCGCACATGGTACAGCAAGCCCAGAGCATGATACTGTGCAGGGAAAGAGAATGTCACAAACCCTCGGTGGGTTCTTCCCCCTCCTGTCCCCTCTGTCGCCCAGAGGTGCCTGGCTGAGCTCCAGCAATTTGCTCCATGCCCAGCTGCTGCTGGCTATTCCCCTGGTGGCAGTGGGTGTCCTACCTGCACCATGATATTGTCACTGGAAGCTGCCTCCTGAGCCTCGTTTACCCAGCGTTTTACCACATCATAACTGGTCTTCAGCAAGTGCTGGAAGGAGATGAAGCCACAACAACCCATGAGATAAGGATGGAAGAAGCTTTGGGAATTTCAGCTTATATTAAGAAGCAATCAGCCTTCCCCATGAGTGTGCTGGCAGCAGCAACTTATAGAAGAACAAGGGATCAGCAAGCAGAGACCTGGCCATGACAGCTGCGGCCTCAGGAAGTTGGTAATCTCTTGCAAAGTCAGCACCAGTCTCTCAGTTAAGAAAGACAGGAATAGCAACAAAACCCTGAAACTCCCAAGATGTCCAGTCCCACCAGAGATGACTGCTTCCCTGCTTGACTGTCGCTCAGGCCCGTGCTTCAGGGAGTACATACCAAGGAAGACACGAGAGCAGAGCTGGACACACTTGGCACTTTGTCAACAATCGCCTGCTTCATATAGCGCTCAATGGCCTGCAACATGGTACTCTGCAGGGAGAGGGAAACAGCTGATATGGGAAAGCTGTTATGAGTGTGAAAGGGGAGATGCAAAGGCACGAAAAACAGAGTGGAAGGTGGGATGGGGTAAAGTAGGAAAAAGTGAAGGGCACAGAGCTGGCCCATGGGAAAAGCAGCACTTACATCAGTGATCTGACAGAGTGCTCTCACAGCGGGGCCTCGGTAATTGTCATCCTTCCCAGTCATGTCTTTGGTTAAGCTGGGAAAACAGGAAACTCTCAATACTGCACTCCTGAGCCAGCAGCTCTCAGCTGAGAACACAGTGCACACACAGTGCACACAGAGCAGCATGCAGACAGCACCATGGCTGAATGCCAAGCAGGCAGCTGCAGGTCTCGGGCAAATCCCACTGGGGTGGGAAGGCAGGAGGAAAAGATCAGTACTCAGGTCCCAAGCCCATCAACAAGTTGCATGGGCTCCTGTTCACCCAGTGAGGCTGGAGCACACACACGTACCCCTGAGGCATTTGTCTTTCTTACTGAGCACTCATTCCTGCCCTTTTCCCAGGGTTCTGGTCACCTAGGTTGGTGCCAGATCATCATATTACAGCACCTGAGACTGGCTTCTGCCTCAGCCCTTCACAGACCCTGTACCCTCAGGATCCTGACTCCCTGGCAGGGCATTTCACTGGGATGATTGGCAATTCAGGAATGACTCACAGAATGAATTTTGTTCCCTGGTGAAGTCGTATTCTGTGCTGCTACAGGAGCAGTAAATCCTCGTCTACCTGTTGAAAGCCTTGGGATTCATGCCAGAATTCTTCCAAAAGTTTCAAGGCATTCAGACAGGAGTTAATGAAAAAGCCCTTGCAAAAGGGGAAAGAACAGCAGTGCTACCATATCATGTAACCAAGAGAGACTCCGGACACTCATGGGCATGGGACATGGGGACACAGCACATTTTACATACATCACTACGAGTTCAGTGTCTGTATTTTAATGGTCTTCTATAAATGAAAACTTTTTCCTCACCAAGGACATTCCCTATCATCACCCTGCTTAGGGAGTACAGTTATCTTCAAGAAGCTGGACAGACATTACTGAAGGGCATGTCAATATTACAGCAAGAAAAGTGAAGTGACTGACCTGCTAGTAACAATGATCACATCTTCTGCAATAGAAGACATCTCTTTGATAGTCAGGTAACACATCCTGCGAAGAGTTGGCTGGCAAGGAAATAAGCAAGAACGGCATCAGCTGAGATGATCCCAGATAGGAAAGGATCTCAGTTTCCCCTGCCTACATAATTTTATTGTGAAGATCACAAGAACCTGATACCTTCAGAGAGCCCCACTCCCTGAGCATAAAAGATGTACAAAATCCATATTGATTAACAAAACACCTCTTCCTCTTCTAAATCCCTCAGTCTTAGGGTGAGGCCATAGAGATACCAGATTTAGCTGGATCTACAGTTTCATCTTCCACTTGTCATTCACATGAACGAGGAGAAAACCTTGAAACCATTTGCTGGTTTCCTGGTTGAAAGCCTTGTGTTGCTTCAAAAGCAAGAAAGCCAACAATTTATATTCCTGAGTCTGGGGATTTCTACACTGGTCTCATGATTTTAATGCCTTGCAGTTTGGGGGACAACTAATGGCAGTGCTTCTGCTGTGGGTAGGCACTAACTCCCAGCCTCCTTCAGGACACACAATTGTTGGCTCTCAGCAGGATCTTTTAATGCTGGGCACAAAGCACAGTAAATTCCACCTGCCTACCACAATCTCAAGAGTTTAACAACGATTCAGAGGGAGAAATCTTGCCTCAAGAAAAGAGCATACTTCAGTTAAGCTCCTACAAGACCTGGGAAGGGCTAGGAAGCTGATCACCATTTCTAAACTTTCACCCTACTCTTCCCACTCAGATCAGGTAGCTTCAGACAGGACAGAAAAGCTGATTGTATAAAAATGCGTATCTCGAGGGACAACTTGTCCCACCAGGTAAATACAGAAAACAAAAGGCAGACTTACATCATTGGACTGAAAAAGCTTGGTCATAGCAAAGAAGGACTCGGTAGCTTCCATAACACCAAGGTGCTCCCCCTGGTTGTTTGGAAAAGAGAAAGGAAATCCCAGTTATCACAACCAGCTTTGGGCCTGATGCACATGTCTGTATAGATGTACATTTTCTCTCTCTTACCTGGTTTATGAGATACAGGATCTTGGTGAGGATATGAGCACATTTTCGTGGGTTTATGGGAGTCTCATTAAACACTCGAGCCTGGAAACAAAGATAAAGACTGACACCAACACCCCCTTGCAAACACTGTCCTGCCTGGTCTTGGCCAGTGATAGAAACAACACATTGTGAGTGAGGTATGGCAAGATCCTTAATGACTTTGGATCAGATTTTCCCTTAATTCCTGTTACACATGGACCCCTTTAAACAGCTGGTTTTGCAGTCTGGGATTACAAACCCAAGAGCAATAAAGGCTTAAAGGCCAAATTCTCATCACACTTTCACCCACACAGATCTGGATTGTGTGCTAGTGAAAACACCACTCTTCTGACAGACGAACTTGAGTTTGCCAAGGCTACAGGAGCCAACACCATTCCCAACCTCACAAGCAAACAGAGAATGCTGAAATAACAGGGCCTGGGGATTGAGATGTTCACCGGTCCTTGAACAGAATGGCATTTCTTCAGAGAAAATTCACAGACTATTTAATAACCACTCACACCCCTCTCATTAATTTTGTCATCCACAAGACATTTGGGGTGTCCAAGGCCAATTTCCCAATCTTCCTGGTTTAAGGTGAGCTTTCCCAGGTAATTTTATTCCTTTTATTACTATTTATAGTTCACAGTCTTTAATTTGTTACAGAGACCATTTCAACCTTCTCCCTTCATCTGTCCAATAATAAAATAAGAACTGTTGCCCATTTCTTTCAGAGCAAGCAGGACTGTAACAAACCCTCATTTCCTTGCTGAAGTTCTCCAGTGACCTACTCAATAGAGGGAGAGACTCTATCCAGAGTGGGGTACACAGAGGAGGTGGTCTGAAGATTTACCTCTTGCAAGACTGCACTCTTCTCCAGGTGCTGGAATGGGTTGGAATTCCCACCTGCCAAACAAAAAAAGTCTCTCCAGGGATAGCGCCAGGGAAAAGCAACTTTTTAACCACACCCATATTTTAAAAACAGTCAGAGCATTTCAGGGTGATTTTTTTTTTCATGAACACCAAGCAATCAGAGCACCCTCTTCGAAGTTATTAATTGGATGTCTTCATGGCAGTCAGGGAAGGCAGAACAGACAAGACATTCCTCGATTTGTCATCCCCTGCAGAAGTAACTGGCTGTGAGCTGAGGTAGACTGATTAGCTGTAAAATAACTGTGCTCCACTGTATCCCCAAACACCTATTTCCACCTCTGGGCTGGGAGCTTGCAGGCAGTTAGAGCATCAATAGGACAGGCTTAGACAGAAAGAGGTATTGCTTGCCAGACTGGTGAGTCAGGGGTGTTTTATCCCTCCCATATAAACCAATCAAGAACCCACCAGTAAAGTATTTTTGACTCTATCACTAATTAAGAGTCCAAGACAACAGACTAGATAGGCTGGACAAAATTGTGTTGTTGACTGTTGACACAATTGGCTCCCATTTTTCCACTTAACAAAGTAAATTATACTAAATAATTAAAACCCCCAGCAATTAAGAATAAAATAATCAGAGGGAAAAGCACTATCACTCTGCATGATCTCTATTAGATTGCCTCCCAAGCGTTTGTGAGCTGCATCTTTTCAAAATTAGTTAATTGATAAGCAGGTTTTAATTAGTACCTATGTTCAGCCTGGCCCTGGGACAAAATGCAGACTTTTTCAGGGTTGTTCCAGCATTTGTTCCAAAGCCTGATCCACTAGAGAGAACATCTCCTGGGCCCAAATCTGACCTGACCCAAGCTTGAAGCATCCTAGGCTGGTGCAAGGAGCCCTTTCTAGAGTAAGCCTTAAATAAAAAAGCAAACACATCTGCACTCTGGCTCCTTCCTGGTTCACAAACTGCCCTTCTCTGGCTCAGGAGAAGTTGGCAAAGGCAGCAGGTGGCTGAACAAAGCACAGACATTTATGTGAGATTGGAGAGGTAGAAGAAAACAAGGCAAAAGAGCAAAAATGTTTCTAGTATGAGTATGAACCAGTTCTAGTAAAAGCATGTGAATGTGCCCCAAAAAACCTGCCCAGCAGCCCAGTATTCCCATATGTCTACAATCCTTAAATCAGCCATGAACAACACAGTATCACCTCTCTGTTTCACAGCACTAAGGATCTTGAAATACATTGTACATGGGGTCTCAGTCCTCACAGCACCCTGTGTCAAAGTTTCCTTCCATACGGATGGACAAAGATGCAGGGAGGGCAGAGGTTGTGTACTCATAAAGCTCCTAATATTGGACAACTAACGACAATTTATTCTGATTTGTAGAGAAACGTAATTTTGTGCCCAAAATAACATGTCAGAGGGAGTGGGAGCAGCTCATCCAAGGCTAGCTAAACCATCCGTGGAAAGCAAAGACACGGAAGCTAATTAACTGGATACTTGCATCTCCTGAGAGCTCTAGCCATAGGTAATGTCAATACCTTGATGGGTGTGGCAGGTGCAAATGAAGAACAGCCCCCAAAAGCAAAGCCAAGAGCAATTCTCCTCCAACAGCTGCCTCACTAAATTCTCTGCTTATCAAGATGTCACTGGAGGCTTTGGACAAGGGAAACAACGGCAAAGCATTTGATGCACATTACGATAAAAGACAAGCACAGTCACACAGAACAATCACCAAGATTTAAGCTGAATCAATTTGCTTCAGGACACACTGATTTGCTATGCAGAGCAAGCTGTGTAGAAAGCTTCATAGGAAGATGAAAAAGATACCACAAGGCTCAACCATGAAAGAAAACACTGTCTTACGAAAGCATCGTTTCCACCTGAATTACACACCACATAAAATATCAACCTCTTCCTTACTAACCCGCCTAAAGTTTTGAAAAGTCGGGCAATCACTTCGTGTTTCCTTGGTGCTCTCAGATTTTCTGATCCACTGAAAGTAGCAGTGATTGTACTGGAATAGCAGCAGACCATACGCGTCAGAAAAAGGACCAGAAACTATGATTTGGATTCTACATGGCTTTAGCACCTGGTTTGAGACCTGGGCAACAGTGAACAGGGCTAATATACTCAATATTTAGTTTCAGGCTCTGCACCTGGTGATGTGGCAGGTAACCTCGGTGCGCTGTGCCGACGCCACCAGTGTAGCCTCTGGCTGTAGCAGTGAGAAGGCGGCGGCAGCAGACTGCTCTAGTGCTCCCATAGTGCTCCCATAGCGTTTCCACAGTGCTTCCCACTGCGCTCTGTGCTCACTAGCCAGCCCCCGCTGCCAAGCTGGCACCGAGCCTCTCCTCACGGCTCCTTTCGGGGTGCCCCCCTCACATCTGCCTTCGTACCCACAGGAGGGGTCCCCCTCATTTCCACAGAAGGGGTCCCCCCTCACAGCTCCCCCCGTAGCCACGAAGGGGTTCCCCCTCACCAATCCCCTCCGTACCCACAGAGGGGTGTCTTCCCTCACAGCGCCCCTGGCCTCCCCTCACCCGACTCCTCGTCCTTCTTGTCGAACTTCTTCAACATGGTGCTGCCGAGCGGCCCCTCGCTGCGGCCCTCCCGTCCCGCGGCAGTGGCAGTCTCAGTCTAGATCCCGGTCCCGGTCCTGGTCCCGATCCCGATCCCGGTCCCGGCACCGCCCCCGCCCCTTCCTGCCCCCGCCCTTTCCTGCCAGCCTGTCACTGTCACCGCGGCCGCCGCACTGCGCAGGCGCGGAGCCGCCCCCCGGACGTGGCGCAGGGCGCGGCGCGGAGCCGTGA
>VZRR01002037.1:67750-101771 GCA_013398015.1 Oreocharis arfaki | reverse complement strand
TGGGAGGGACTCCGGAACACTGCTGGACACACTGGGGCTGAAGGGGTCACCGGAACACTGCCGGACACACTGGGGCTGTGGGGGACACCGGAACACTGCTGGACACACCGGGGCTGGGGAGAGCACCGGGCCTGGGGCAGGAGGCACTGGTACCAGGGGAAGCGCTGGTGATGGGGGGTGGCACTGGGATCCTTGATCTGGGCAGGGGAAGGGCACTGGGGAGATGAGGGGACGCTAGGGGCAGAGGGCGCTGAAGCATAGGGGCACACTGGCCCTCGGGGAGCACAGACGGGACACTGGGGCAGGACATGGAAAGGAGGAGATCCTGGCAGGCTCAGCGTCCCAGGGACAAGTCGGGGTGGCAGGGGAGAACTCCCTTCTTGGAGTGGACAGTTATCACCCAGGCTGCCTGCCCTGGAGTGTGTCCATCTGACATCTCTGGCAGGTCCTCGTGTGCCCCCTGTCCCCGCTGCTACTGGCACCCTGTCTGTACTCGGGACCACAAACTTCAGGCTCAGGCCCACAGCACACACCCAGTGGGTGCAGGGGGGTGTCTAAAGGGGCCAGCACTGCCCGGGCATCACCTGAGCCTCAGAGGTCAGGCAGGGATGGCAAAGGACTTGTTACCCACCTTATCACCTCACCCCAACCCGCCATCTGCTGGCACATCCCTTCCTGAAATCTGTCCCTCTCATGGAATGTGGGGTCGCCCCAGTTGCTTCTGCCCCTTTCCCAAAGGCAGTGCCTTCTCCAAGGCGAAAGGGCTCACTCACCCTGCAGCAGGTACTCTTCGAAGAGCATAGCTGTGTCCCCCACCAGCTCCAGTGGCCCTCCTACAGGTGTCCCCCGGCGTCTGCCTCGCTCGCACCACCCTGTACTTTGCTCGGGGCAGCCGCACTCTGCTCTGCACTGCTCTTATCTCCCAGCTGTGCTGAAAGCAGCAGCTCCGGTGGCACAACACGATGTCCCTGTTGGCCCAGAGCTGCTGTGGGCTCCCTGGGCCAGGGGCTGGCTCCGCTGTTGGTGCAAGTTCTGACACCCCGCATTTGGAATTTAATGACCTCTCGTGCTGGTCCTGGCCCAGAATATGCCCTCACAGCATCTCTGGGGAAAGGGAAGACTAAATGGGAGTGTAAAGGGGTGCAGAACCCAAATAAAGCACAACAAGTTGTGTTTGATGCCGCATTTTATTGTGCACGCTCACTCAAAACTCCGGCTTTGAGGCTCAGCCAAGCGTTGTGGAGGATTTTGTGTACTCTGGTCACCCAGAAAGAAGAAGCGCACAGGAGGAGCTGCCTGGCTGGATGCAGCCCCTTTGGAGACGTCTCAGTGGTGGATGAGCAGGGAGCAAAGCCAAGCATAGAAATCCCGGTAGTGCCTGGGGCTGGGAACAGCTGTGCTCCAGTACTGGCCAAGGTGAACCCAGCTGTATCTTCTCCAGTGGTGCTGAGGTGATGGTTATCAAACCAAATCCTCCCGTGGCTGCTGCTTGTGCCATGAGCTCCGGGACTGGGGGGATGAGGTGCCATGTCCACAGTCCCCTGTGGACACACGGATGCCACTCCATGCTTCCCTCCCCATGTGCCCCGGGCAGCCCCGCTGCCCTCTCCAGCCCAGCTATATCCCAGCCAGGACAGTTTATCTCCTGCGCCCAAGGCGGGCCATCAGCTCGGCATTGGCAGCTGCCTTGGCCTGCAGCTCCTGCTCTCTGGCCAGGTCGAGCCGGATTTTCAGTAAGTGAGTGTGGACATCGAGTGACAGGGACACCTTCCTCCCCTTTTTCCTGGGAGCAGGTCTCTTGGTGGCTGGGCTCACTGGCCAGGGCAGTGCTTGTCTTTCTGATCCCTCTAGCAGTGGCAGGCTGGCCTTGTCCGGACGAGACCCTTCCCCAGAGCCATTGTCGCCCCTCCGCATTTTGGGGAGACCGGGCAGCATCTTGTTATGGCTGGCGGTTTCCTGCCTCGTCAGCTTCCCTCCATCCACGGCTTGGGGGCCCGGTGGGAGCCGCTCACGGCTCGGTCCCTTCCAGGCTCCCGTTGGTGCCCCGAGGACCACCAGGAAGGTGAGCAGCATCCTGCCTCGCAGCGTGGCCGGGAGTGCCTGCAGGGAGCACGGGGCTGGTGCTGAGCATCACCTCCATCACCCTGCCATGGTCCCACAGCCCCCCAGGCAGGACATGTCCCCACCAGGGTGTCACCCACAGAACCCCTCCACTCCCTGCACCAGCTGGTGGGGCTTCACCTTCCGTTCAGGAACCCTTCATTATTCCACCTTGATTTTAAAACTCTTGAAAAGGGCAGGGAGTGCTGTGGAGGCTGAAGGGAACGTGGGAAGCAAATCACCTGGGTGTCCTTGTCCTTTCTTTCCCACAGCCCCTGGCCAGATGCTGGCTGTGCCAATTTCATCCCTTCCAGTCCTTTATCACCCAGGGGAGGAGCCAGTCCTGCTCCAGAGGGTGGCTGCTTGGGTACCGTGGCCGCTCCCCAACCCATTACTGCCCTTTGGCCAGGGAAATGTGACGTGCCCAGGGTTTCAGGGCTGGGTGGGCTGTGGAACTTTCTTCCTCCCACGCCTTCCATGTTAGATGCCATTCCCCACAGAGTTGCTGGGCTCTCTGGGGCAAAAGCCACCCACCAAGGAGGGACACGAGCCCCTTGGCCTAAAATACACAGCACATTGATCACAGTGGGGTGACAAGGGCAGGAGTCCGGCCACATGTGCTGAGTTGTGTCAAGCCTCAGCAAGTTTCTCCACCGCATTCCTCACCCTGGTTGCAGGGAGGGCCCCAGCGATTGCAGGGTGCTGTGCTACAGGGTGGGGGTTAGGGTGCTGGGATGTGGGGTGGGGGTCAGAGCAGGTGCAAGGGCACTGCTGCACAAATCCTGCTGCATGGCTGCCTCTCCCCAAAGTCAGTCACCCTGCAGGGTTTGTCCAGCTGGAAGCAGTGAAACCAATCTCCTGCAACATATCTCTGGGGTAAAACCCTTTGGAAAGTACCAGAGCAGGCAGCCAGAGGTGGTTATCTAGCTGAGAAGTGGGGAATGAAAAGCATCCAACCCCCTGCAACCCATTTCCCAGCTAAAAGCCCCTGAAAAGCACTGCTGAGGGCACAGCCTCACCATTTGCAGCAGGTCCTCGTCTCCTCAATGTTCAGGCGGTGCTCCTGGGGTGCAGGGACCACAAGCTGGGGATTTACTCTGCTCCCTGCCAAGCCCTGGCTCTTATCCTGTCCCAGCTCCACCTCTGACCCGCAGAGGGGGTGACGGTGACGGAGGGGTGGAAATGTTTTTAATATATTTTGACTAATAGCAGATGAAGTCATCCCGGGATGTGGGTGGGCGTGTGCCCCCTTGCAGCTCCACCAGCTGCATTTGGAGGGGATTCCGGGAACCTGGGACAGCTCAGATGTAATTGTTTCATGTCTGACCTGCAAGATGTTTTTTCTCCATCTAATTAGGCCTCCCTGCTCCTTGGTGATCACTTGAGGAAGGGAGAGAACATGCATATTGCTGCTGGCCAGTAACCATGCACAGCCCTCTGGGCATTGTGCCTCACACAGCCCCCAGACATCTCCTGGTACCAGTTTGGCACTGTGTCCTGACAGACTCCCAGGCCCCATGGAGGACATATCCAGAGACATGTCACCTCCCTGCTGTGCCAAACTCAAGCATTACTTTGGCCACTGGTTTGCAGGACACCAGTGGTTTGCAGCTCACCTTAATGCATTCCAGCTGGGACACCACTGGTTTGCAGGCACCTGCTCCAGTCCAGCCTGGTGGCTGGCCCAGCCCCTCTGCCAGCTGCCCGAGGTGGGTAGCAGCATGTAGGCATTGCTGTAGGGTGAGCCCCATATAAAAGGGTTTTGCTCCAAAGTTCCCCCGTTAGGGACTGTCGGAACATCCCAAGGCTCTCCAGCCGGGTGGGCACCTGCGTGAGATGAGTTGTGGGTGCTCAGCCCCATGGGCTGGCCAGGGCCAGGAGTCAGAGTGCCCAGGGTTCAGACCGCTGGGGGTCTGCCCACCCCTGTGGCCACAGGGTGACCCATCCTATGCCACCCTCCCCAGGATGGCAGGGAACGGAAATAATGCCAGCTCTGTTCCTTCTCCCAGCAACAGCCAGGAACTCACACCCAGTAGCCAAAATTAGCTGGCAGCCCTGATTCACACAGTACATCATGCAGCACCACAGACCCACGTGCCGACACGTCAGGGCCTGGACAGGGGGTCATGGCCTGGCTTGCGTCAGCTGGGCACGTGCTGGGCACAGGGACGGGGCACTGGGTTCCCTGGAAGGGGTGAGGAACAGTGGGCAGCTGGAAAGGGCAGCCCAGCTGGGGTTGGCAGGCGGCATTGCCTGACTCAAGAGCTGTCCCCAAACTCCACAGGCATCTCCAGCAACGTGCCAAGAAGCGTGACATGTCCCTGTGAGCACAGCTTTAATACACATCCCCCCCGCAGTGGTACACATATACATTCGCTGTATACAGATATACACAGAGAGCAGCGTACATGTAGGGGCCACAACGCCCACCCGGCAGCCCCTGGGGCTCTGGGGCAGTGAGGGGCATGTCCCTGCTCAGCCCTGGGGCTGGGGAGAAGCAGGGGCTGCGACCCCAGCAGCCAACATCACTTTCACAAAGCCTTTGAGAGTAAGCGTGGGCGAGCAGGAACCTCTTCTAACATAGCACCATCCTCAGGGTTTCCCTGACAGGCCTGGGGGTGCAGGTGAGACACCCCCAGATTAAAGATGTGCTGCTGGCAGGCATGTGAGCTGGAGGGTAGCACATGGAAAAAGCCTCCAGTCTCCCCACAGGTCATTGCCAAACCACTGCAGCCACAAAAGGGGAACTGGGCCCCAGTTGAGGTTAAGGTGAAATTTATTCAGATGGAGCTGATTGCAGGGTGGGGGTGAGGGGTGTTGTGCAGGGAGGTGCTGCCTGGCACAAGGATGTGGGCAGCTCTCCTGGCAGAGAGAGAGGAGCAGAGAGGGAGTCTGGGGGTCTGTAGGGGGCAGGAAAGGGTACAAGGGTATTATGTGAGGGGAGGGGGCCCAACTATGCCAAGTCCCAGCTCTGCTTCTGGAGAGAGGCAACAGGGCTAAGAACCGTTCTGCTGGCAACAAATAATTTAAAAATCAAACTGAGAAGAGCCCAGGAAACCTCCATGTGGCAAAGGGGGTTCAGAGCCTTGGTGGGAGGCAGTTTCCCATTTGATATAAATTTCACCTTAATGACAATAAACTGATATGAAATGAAAAACCCATGAGCAGCATAAAGACAGGTTAGAAATAGCACCAGGTTCCTGCTGGGGCTGGTGGGTGCGTGGCCCCCGCCACCACGGGCAGCCCAGCCCCGGCTGGGGCGGCAGCTGGGCCCCACTTCCAGGCAGCCCTGCCTGCCGAGACACTGCCTGCACCTACACCTTTGGCTGCCCTCCCACCTCGCTGCCGGCACTGCCACGGGAGTCTGTGGAGAGAAGCAAGGCGCTGTCAGAGCTGAGGTGGGGGACCAGCACTGTGCCCCCAGCTCTGCACTGCTGAGCCCACGGCACGGGGTGGGGATGCTGCTGGAGCCGCCGGTGGCTGTGCCGAGCCCTGCCTACCTGGCCCTGGGCGCTGCCCGCAGTGCAGCTCACACTCCTCCTTGCTGTCGAAGCGGTTGAGGTTGCCCCGGCAGCCGCTGTAGACGAAGGGCCGGCACTCGGTGACTCTTTGGTTGTAGTACCACCGCAGGGTGTAGCGCTGGCAGTCCCCCTCGTCCAGGGGCAGCCTGCAGGGCTCAGCTGCGGGGCAAACGCTGCTGGTGAGGGCAGGCAGGGGCTGGCAGCACACCGACGATGGAGGCTGCCAGACCCACTTGGTAGACGAGGGGAAACCCCAGAAGAGGAAGGGAGGGGATGGCTCTCAGCTGAGCATGGGAATGGTTTGGCTGGAGCCATCTCCGTGCTCTGCCCAGCTGCTGGAATTGAGGGCAGGAGACACCACTATGGGCAAGCTGTCTCCCAGGGGCAGCTCCCAGCAAGAAGCTGGGAGGGAGGTGGCGTGGGGACATGATGGCCACAGCACCCCTTGGAAGGGTTGTGGAGGGACTCTCCAAAGGCTGCTGCCACTGGGGCTTCCCTGATCTCCTGGGGTCTTTGGGATGCCCCCTGTGGCTCATGACCAGAGCACAGGAAACTTGCCAGGGCAGCAGGTCCCACCAGCCCAGCACACCACCCATCACTGCTGGTGATGGCTTCGGTGAGGGGGATAGAGCACAGAGTCTGCGTGGTGTGGACAGCACAGTGATAGAGAAGGTGCAATCCACCCAGGTACCAGTGAGAGGGCTCCAAATCCCACATCCCCCCAGAAAGATGGCACAGGGACCCACTGCCCAGCTGGATGCAAAGACAGCACCCCAGCAAAACCTGGGGCAGCTCCATGGTTTCCCCCAGTGGCTTCACCCTCAGTGCCAGGTGAGTGCAGGGAAGCTCACCATCCACTGTGGGCTGCTCCAAGCTGTCCATCTCTGGGACCTCATCGTAGTCCTCCTCCTCTCCATCCATGCTGTCGTATTCGAGGTCATCATTGTCAAGCATGATCTGCCTGTCCTGCCCTGAGAGACAGCACCATGCATGAGCAGTCCTCACCACACACGGAGCACAGAAAAAGGGGCACAAGGACTAAAAGCACAGGGATGACACACCCTCCTCCTCCTCAGTGTGTGACAGCTTGAGCACAGGCACTGTGTGAGCACTGCCAGCAGGGAACGGCTGGGTGGAGAAGGACCCTGTGAAGGGGACACAGGCATCAGGAAAGAGGCAAGGCAGTCTGGCATGCTTTCCCCTTATTTCCCAAGGGAAAACCACCCCTTCCAGGTGTGGAGCAGTCCAGCACTGCCCCCAACCCTGTTGCAGCCTGACAGGGTACAAGGACAGGCATGGTGGACCTGGAGATACCCGCTCCTCTCCCTGCACCCCAGACCAGGGCTGCCATGGGGGCTTCCAGAGGAGGGACAGGCAGGGGAGGCCCAGAGAGACAGCACCACTTGGAGCCCAGCAGGACAGGGACAGGGCAGGGGCCAGATCTCATAGGCCCTCCAGACTCTCCATCACCTGTTTGGTCATGCTCTCTCTCCTGGCGGACGATTCTTCCTCCTCCCTGGGCTGAGTGGAAGCTGCTCCTGGCCTGAGCCCCCCAGCCTCCTTGGAGAGAAAGCACCCACCTCATCCCAGCCCAACCCTTGCTTCTGTCTCACCAATCCCACTCCTCCAGCCTACCCTCCCCCCCAGCACTGATGACCCCTGCAAGACCCCTGCCCCAGTTCTGACACCCAAGCATAGATGGGGTGCAGTTCCTGTGACCCCTTCAGTTGGGCAGGCCCTGGCAGCACCCAGACCTCACTGGCACCATCCCGAGCCAGCTGTCCTTGGGGATCCCTATTGCACCATCACTTCTGCCACACGCCATCCCTTCTCCCTGTGCAGGGTCCTACACTGGTGCTGACCCTGACTGAAGGGTCATGGAGGGTGCCAGCCACCTCCAGCTCCCCAAAACCAGTGGCACACCTGGGTGCCGGGGCCCCTTCGGTGCCACACGCGTGGGGCAGGGGGGTAGGAAGGAAGAGCCGCAACCTGAGTGCTCACGTGAATCCTGGTGCCGTGGGAAGTGGCCGCCGCAGGCTGTGGGAGAGACAGGGTGGGGGTCAGGGGCAAGGGGTCCAGACCCCCAGCCCCAGGGCAGCAGCAGGGGATGCTCACCACAGTGCTGGCTCATCTCCTGCCGGACGAAGGCACGGATCTCCTCCTCCTGCCGGGCACATGAAGGGGCAAAGGGGGTACAGAGTAATGGGGGATGGTGCAGTTAGGGAGGAGGAAAGACCCTTTCCCCAGGGTCCAGAAGAGCCCAGAGGTGAGGGCAGCCCCTCCATCAGTGGCAGTGGGATGGATCCAGCACCCCACCCCACCCCAGTGACTTGAGTGCCACAAGCCTATGGGTCCTGGCTCCTTACCGTCATGCCTGGCTCCCCCTTCTCCCCACGGAGCCCGTGGGTGCCAGGACTGCCCTGGGGACAGCAGAAAGGAGGTGGGAAGCTGGCCCTGGCTGGAGCTCGTCCAGGCAGGGCCAGGCACCCGTGCACTCACCTGCTCTCCTCTCTCACCAGGGATGCCAGGCATGCCGCGTGCACCCGGCATTGACTGTCCAGGGGGGCCTCTCTCCCCCTGCAAAGGACACATGCTCAGGGTCTGGCTGGTGGGTGCTGGAGTCTCTCTGCTCTCCCCAGAGCCATGGATGTGCTGCTTTCCCCACCCCTGTGCCCCAGGGATGCCAGTGCAGGTGAGGATGGGGACGGGTCCAGCTCAACTCAAGGACAAGCAGGGTCCCAGACCCCTCAGACTCCCATGCCCTGGGCAGGGGGACACAAGAGAGGAACCCAAAGCCAGCGAGCTGGCAGGGCAGGACAGAGCTGGGACATGACCCCAGATGCTACCCACCCCTCACCCACTATGGGGACTGGGCCCTCCCATCCTCACAGCCCCGGAGGGGGACCAGTCACCTGTGGTGAGGACTCACCTTCTGGCCCTGCATGCCCTCGGGACCTCGTGGGCCAACACTCCCTGGGGGCCCGGGGGGGCCAGGAGCACCGTCACTGCCCCGGGGACCGGGACCACCGATGACACCCGGGGCGCCCTGGAGGAGAGCAGAGGGTGAGGCCAGGGGTGTCAGAGCCCCCCAGTTCCAGAGCAGATGCCATGGACATCCTCTGACCCCAGAGCTGGGCATCCCCGAAGAACCAGCACTGGTGCCTTTGTGTGAAGAGCGGGGAGTTGTTGTCAGTCATTGTTTAGTGACATAATTTAGAGCAGTGCTGAATGACTCCTCTGAGAGCATCAGGCTCTGATATGCTTCCGACCAACGCTGTATCCTGGTACAAGCAATGAGGTGCAATGCATTCCATCCCTTTCCAGCCTGCTCACCCGGTCTCCTTTCTCCCCCTGGTCTCCTTTGGCTCCCTGCTGCCCATCAAATCCCCGGTCACCCTGCAAAGAGGAAGGGACAGGCAGCAGGGGACAGACAGTGGGGGGCAGGCAGCAAGGGGACGAAGTGCCAGCGCAGCTTTTCCCAGCACTGCTCTAACCTACCTTGGGTCCCATGAGCCCTTCCTTCCCAGGAATGCCTGGTGGTCCTGACAGACCCAGCTCTCCCTGGGGGACAGAGCAGATGTCCATCAGCCACCAGCCATGGTTCCTGTCCCACCCCAGTGTCAGTGCAGTGCTTACCGGCTCGCCTTTCCTCCCTGACAGTCCCGAGCGCCCCGGGATCCCTGGCTCTCCCTACAGCGGGCAGGAGAGAGGCAGGGCGGTCAGTCCTTCACCCCTGAATGCTCACCCCAGAGCCACAGGCAGAGGAGGGGACCCCATGACCCTGTTGCGGGGTCAAGGTCTGGCCTCAGCCATCTCCCTGCTCCCGCTGGCTGACGGAGGGCATCCAAAGGGCCACAGCCTCCAGGCAACATCCAGGCTCCTGCAGCACCCTACAGGCACCCACTCACCTTCTCGCCCTTGTCCCCATTGAGGCCACAAGCACCTTTCATGCCCCGATCTCCCTGCAAGGATGAGGAGGGAAGTCAGAGCCGTGCCAAGCCAGCACCCGTCCTAGCCAGGAGAGCACTGGCAGCCAGAGAGGCCAACTCACCTTGAGGCCACGCATGCCCAGGGGTCCCACGTCCCCCTTCTCTCCCCGGGCCCCGGGGATCCCATCGCGGCCAGGCTGACCCTGTGGGAGAGCACACAGCATGACGAGGGTCTGCTCCTGCCCCGCAGTGGTGTGGCAAAGGCACCAAGATGCAACTCCTCACCGGCTCGCCAGGCTCTCCCGGCGCTCCCACCTCTCCCTGGGGAAGGCAAAGGCATCAGTCAGGGCAGGCAAGGGGGATGGTGCCACCAGCATCCCCCAGCAGCGGGGTTGCCCAGCTCCGTACCTTCTGCCCGCTAGGGCCACGTGCCCCAGGGAAGCCCATGGAGCCCTTCTCTCCTTGTTCACCCCTCGTCCCCTGCAAGCAGAAACCCAGATCAGCACAGGGCAGAAGGGAGAGCTCCAGCCACTGCATGGCCACAGCACAGCCACGGTCACCTCCGAAGCCAGGTCTGGCAGCTCCCCTTGCACCATGTCCCTGGTGCCTACGAGCACCAGCACGTAGGGCACAGGGATGCCATCATGCCCTGCTTCCTCTGTCCATTGCCCTGTCCACAGCCCTCCATGATTCCCAACCCAGCAGCTCCCAGCCCGGCACAAGCTCCCCCCAGCTCTGTACCTTCTCTCCGAGCATGCCTTGCTCCCCCTTGTCCCCCTTGTCCCCTTCCATGCCCTTCAGGCCACGCTCTCCCTGCAAAGGAGGAAGCACAGGGAGGGGTCAGGGAATGAGGAGAAGCTCAGACACACATCAGGGTGGGGAGGACAGACCCTGCTGGGGGCAGGGACATGGGGGTCTGTAGGGCGGCTGAAGGAGATGGGACAATATCCTCTGCAAGGGAGGGTCCCTCAGCAGGGAGAAGCTCCTCCAGCTCGCCCAGAGGGACAGGAAGGATGGGGAGAGGGAGGATAGGGACAGCTCTTACCGGCTCCCCCTTGCTGCCCCGTGCTCCAGGCGGCCCCTCCACCACCACAGTATCGCCCTGTACACCCAAGCAGAGAGACGTGGGGGTGAGCAGGGGGGCCAGGGCTGCTGCCTGCCTTCCCATTGCCCCCTGCCCCAAGGACTCACCTTGTCTCCTTTGGGTCCTGGGGCCCCGAGGTCTCCCTGTGAGGAAGGTGAGTTGCTGCAAGGATGCACAGCAGGGAGCAGGCAGCACCTCCCAAAACCTGGAGGTGCATCATTCTCCCCCCAGCTCCTCGGCCCACAGAGTCCCCTACCTTGTCCCCACGCTCCCCCCGGTTCCCAGGCAAGCCCTGTGGGGGAGAAGAGAGGGGTGCTCAGGAAGGGGCCCGGATCAGGGTGCAGCTGGGGGAAGGGGGTACTCACTGCTGGCCCACGATCTCCTTCTGGCCCTGGGCGCCCGTCTTCACCCTGCAAGAAGGAAGGGATGTGAGAAGAGTGGTTTGGGCTGGGGGCACCCCAGCATCACCTCACCCCAGGGACAGCTACAGCTCTGGCTCAGAGTCCTGTCAGGACTGGCACCGTGAGCCTTCCTGTCCCTGGCTGTGGGGACATGGGGGACTGTGGCAGTACCTACCCGTGGTCCCGGGTCACCACGTTCACCTCTGGCTCCTGGCAGCCCGGCCCCCGGCGTGCCCTGCCAGGGGAAGGCAAGAACTCATTCCATCCTCACTGCCCACAGCTCCTCCCAGCCCTGCCAGGTACCTCCCATGCCAGGGGACACCCCACAGCCCCTGGCACCTCTCTGGGTGCCTGGCACACAGGAAGCTCCCGTGTGCCACCATCCAGAGTGTGCTCAGCACCCTCAGGGGGAGGTGGCTGCAGGGACACTCCTCAAGAGAAGCAGCCTCCCACCTCCCATGCTATAGGGCTGCCCCTGGTCCTACCTTGTCACCCTTCAGGCCAGGGGCCCCTTGTATGCCCTAAAAGAAAAGAGAAGGGTGAGCAAGCCGCGGGAGGAAGGCAGTGCCAGACACCCTGCAGGGAGAGCATGGCTGAGCCTCCCACCGCGGTGCCGGACGCTGCAGCACCGCCCGCCCCGGGGGCCAGGGAGGTGCGGCTGGGTCCTTGTCTGACACAGCGGGGGAGCCGGGGCAGAGCCTACACCCCCGGGAATGCTGTGGCACCATACTCACGGCCGGCCCTGGGGGCCCCACAGGTCCCGGCTGTCCAGCGGTGCCATCCCTGCCCGGAAAGCCGATCAAACCCTGGCAGGGAAAAAGCAGGGAGTGGGCAGGGGCTGTGGCTGGGAGGCAGTGGGGCTTGCAGGGGCCTCACTGACTCTGCACGAGGGTCCGGGGTCACCAGGAGCGGTGATGCCACGTTCTGGTTGTAGTCTTTACCCTCTCTCCTGGGGGACCCGGAGGGCCAGGCTGTCCATTGTCCCCTCTCAGGCCTGGCTGTCCTGGTGTCCCAGCAATGCCTGCTAAGCCTGGGGGTCCTGGTAATCCTGGCAAGCCGGTGTCACCCTGAAGCAGGGAATAAAAGATGAGGCCCACAGGAACAGCTCCTCAGGAGTGTGCTTTTCCCTCGGCCAGCCAAGCTAGAGCATCACTGGGGCATTAGGAACGTGATCAGAGCCAGGGTGACGTGGGGACAGGGGTTACCTTCAAACCTGGAGGCCCATCCTGTCCTGGCGGTCCGCGTGCACCAACACCTGGTGATCCCTGCGGGGTGGCAGAGGGCATGTGGCATGTCACCTGGCTAGTGGGCACAGGGGTGCCAGGGCCACCACGCTGCCCAGAGCATCCCCCGGGGTGGGGGATCCCCCTGGGGGCAGGGGACACATACCTTCTCCCCTTTGGCTCCAGAGGATCCCTTGGCTCCCTGTGAAGACACCAAGCCCCCAGGAAGACCTGGGCAGTAGGTGGCAAGGCCACAGATCCCAGCCTCTGCCAGCATCCACTGTCCCTTGTACCCACCCACCACTCCCATATGCCTCCTACTCACATCTTCCCCGGGATCTCCCGGCTCCCCAAACCTTCCTGGCTCCCCCTGGCAGGGGAAAACAAAGAAAAAGCACATGTGTGGGATTATGAACTGGGGGAGCAGCTGCAGCTGGATCCCCACACTGTGGCCAAGCAGCCAGGGAGCTGGGGACCCCAAAACCCCCTCCCCATCGACCCCCAGGGCAGCACTCACCTTCTCGCCCTTGGGGCCTGGCAAGCCTCGGTCACCCTTGGAGCCCTGTTGGGGACAGCAGTGTTAGGGGAGGGGGCAGCCACAGGACTGGCTTGCCCCCCAGAAGGCAAGGGTGGAGGGAGGGGATGAGGTTAATGGTAGGGAAAGGTTACTGAGGGGAGATGAGGGCAATGGGGGTGTCTGGGTTTATGGGGGTGACTCACGGGCTCTCCCAGCAGCACACCCTCCAGCAGCGCCGGCTCGCCCTGCAGGGACACACGGGCACTCAGATGTGCCCACAGCAGATGCCAGGGCCCCGCAGACCCCTGCCCATCCCAGCCCTCACACCCTGGCTCCTCACCTTCTCTCCCTTGGCTCCGGGGGGGCCAGCGATGGCCTGGGGCACAGAGGAGAGAATGGGCAGGTGAGCAGGGCTGCACAGGGATGCTGCCCCTCATCCTGGCCGGGAATGCTGGACAAGGCAGCTCTGCACTCACCTGCCCTGGGGCTCCAGCATCCCCTGGCTCTCCCTTGGGACCAGCAGGCCCTGAAGGTCCCGGTAAGCCCTGGCACGAGCGGCACAGCCCTCAGCCTTAGCTGCAGACAACCCAGGCTGAGCTGCGTGGGGGTTCCCCTGGGATGGGGCAGGGTGAGCATCAACCTACCATCTTCCCAGGCATTCCTGCCTCACCATCCTTCCCTGGCACACCATCCCTGCCCGGCACGCCTGGCTTCCCGCTCTCCCCCTGCAGGCAGTAAGAGTGGGGCTGGGGCGTGGGGGTCCTACAGCCCCCCAGGCAGCCTCAAGCACCCACACTGATGGCAGCCAGATGTGGGGGGCAACATACTCACCACTTGTCCCGGCAGCCCAGGGACGCCCGGTGGGCCCTGCAATGAGACATGAGCAGAAATCAAGCAGCATCCCAGGCACCAGGAACAGCCAAGGGGAGGGTTTGGGGTGTTGCAAATACCTACCCCCGGGCCAGGGGGGCCAAGGGGTCCTGGCAGGCCCATGTTGCCCTGGGGGCCAGGCAAGCCCTGCAACGGAAACAGCCACATCAGAGAGGGGATGGCACAGCCAGGACCTTGGCTGCCCCGTGGGAAGGTGTGTTGGGGTGTGATTGGCTGATTTTGGGAAGGCTGGATGGTTTTGGGGGGGCAGTTGGGTGCTGGCAGGGAGAGTATGAGTACTCACACGGATGCCGGAGCCAGGTTCCCCCGGATCACCCTGTGAAGAACGCGCTGCATCAGCCCCACCACCCCAAACCTGGATCCATGAGAGGGCCCAGCCCAAATGTCCCTCTCTCGAGCCCAAAACTTCCCAAAATGTGTCCCTCCCTCCAGTCCCCAAACCCAGCAAGGCACCATTTTCCCTCTGCCAGGCTGGACATGGCAATGCCGATGCAGATGCCAGAGCTGCTGCCTCACCTTGGCACCAGCTGGGCCCGGGGTCCCTGGAGGGCCAGCGCTGCCCTGCAGGGGACAAGGGGACATTATCGGGGTGGTGCTTGCTGGTGGCACAGAACAGGGAGGGGGCAGCAGGGCCACTCAGTCCCAGCACTGCCACCCCAGCTCCACTCCCTGGGGGAATGCCCACCCTGGCTGACATCGCCCTGGCATGACAATCCCCTGCACGTGGTGCAAGGTGGCTCCTTACCGGAGGTCCTGGGGGTCCTGGGTCTCCCTGATTGCCCTGAAGGGAGGGAAAAATGGGATCACTGCAGAAATGGGTTTTCCCCAGTGGGAGCAGGAGGTGTCTCCAGGGAGTGCAGACCCAGACAGTGCCAGCAGCTCTTGTAAGCGCCAAGTAAGACAAGCCTGACAGGTCCTGCTAAGCTGCAGGGGCCAAGGACCCAGCCTGGCAGCAGGGTGACCCCCATGGTTTCAAACACCAAGCACTCACGGCTAGGAGCCATCAGGTGTGTGCTGAGGTGGTGGGGCATGGGGACATGGGTGGCACAGGGACATGGGGGACACACAGACACCTACCGGCCGTCCCAGCACGCCAGGGAAGCCTGGCAAGCCCTGCAAAGAACCACACCAGAGTCAGTGCACAAGCGGAAACCCACCACCCTACACAGCCCTGCCTGCCCCCCAGGGATGCTCCCCATTCCCAGTGTGTAGTACCCAGCCAGGAGAGGCCCTCTAAAGCTCTGCAGGCCCTGCATGGGGTGGGGGAGCAGGAGGTGAATGAGGCCTAAACACTCCTGCTGGTGGTGGCTCGTGTGAGATCACAGGACCTCCCCCAGTCCCAGCCTGCATCCCTTCACCATGTCCCCACTCACCGGCTTCCCCTCAGGGCCTGCCAGCCCTCTCTCACCCGGGAGACCCTGGAGCAAAAGATGGAGACAGGGAAGGGGTCAGTGCCAGGCAGGGTCCGGGGTCGGCGCCAGCCAGGGGAACAGTGCAGTACTCACTGGGGCACCGTCCCGGCCCTTCTCGCCGGGCTCCCCTCGGTCACCCCGCGAGCCACCTTCACCCTGCAGTGGGGACGGGCACAGGGTCACAGGACAGGCAGGGACCTGCCCATGACCTCCCAGGGCCTGCTGACACCCAAAGAGGGGTGTGCCCAGCAGTGCCCTCACCCAGGGCTTTGCTCCCTTTTGACATTGGAGACTTATAACCTCAGACCTTGTCTCCTTTGGGTCCCCGCTCGCCCTCGGCCCCTGGTTCACCCTGTGTTGAGAAGAAGATGCCATCAGCCCTTGCTGCCCCTCTGCACCACCACCATCCTCAGTCCCGGCTCATGATGTTGCCCCAGCCCGGCTGCCTCGGCTGCCCTTCTCCCTTCAGAGCAGGCACACACCTTTGCTCCCTTGGGTCCGATGGGGCCACGTTCACCTGGGAGGCCCATCAGGCTGCCCTCCACCACGTCCGCCTGTGGGCAGGGCGCACTCAGGGCCAGCACCCAGGGGACCTCAGGAAGGTCCCCTCAGGCACAAAGCCCCGACCCAGCCCCTGTGCCAAGGGACTGAATGTGGCCATCCATCCCCAGAGGGGCAGGCTGGCACCTTGACCACAGTCCCCAGCAGCAGCCATCACCTACCTTGGGCCCTGGGGGCCCTGGGGGGCCAGGCAAGCCATCCCTTCCCTGGGAAGGGTAGAGAAACAGGTTGAGTGTCAAAGGGCACGGGAGAGCAGAGCCACCCTGGTAGGGCCACTCCTGGCCTCCACAGGGCACCCGCCTGCCCCACAGAGAGCCCTGCATCCCCTCAAGAGGGGCACAGCACCAGAGGGGATGGAGGGCACCACGTCCCCATCCCAGCTCACCTGCTCACCTCGGTCGCCCTTCTCGCCCCGGTCGCCCTGTGAAAACACCGTGGTGGCTGTCATGGGGCTGTCCCCAAGCCCCTAGGCCAGGTCCCCCACACTTCACCTCGCACCTCCACACACACTCACCTTCTCGCCGGACCGCCCGGACTCCCCCAGCTCCCCGGCCCGGCCCGGCACCCCGGGAATGCCTGGCTTGCCGGGTTCCCCTGGCTGCCCGGGCGGGCCCTCAGGACCCCGCTCACCCACGGCCCGGCCCATGGGGCCCTGAGGGCCAGGGGTACCGGGGTCCCCCTTGTCACCTTTGGGTCCTCGCTCGCCAGGGAAGCCTAAGGAGCCCTGCAAAACATAAGCTGCGCTGCCAGAGCCAGCCCTGAGGCAGGGCTGTGAGCCTTCCCCGAGCACCCAGGGCTGAGCTGGCTGCATGACCCCCCCAGCCAGCCCAGAAAGCAGGAGTGGGGCAGAGTGTTGTGGCTTGGAATCGAGCCTGGCTCCACTCACCTCTCGGCCTGGGGGCCCCCTTTCTCCTGGATCCCCCCGACTGCCCTTCTGGCCCCGCAGCCGCTCGGACACGGGCAGGAACGAGTCTGAGCTCCCATCATAGGCACCCGTGAGCTCCTTCAGGGATGAAACCTGGGAGAGAGGAGAGAGCCACTGGTCAGAGCGTAAGTGGAACCCAGCTGTGGCAGCACCCCACAGTCCTGCTAACCCACCCTAAATTGCTTGGATCTCTCACTACCACCCATGCCCTCTTCCTGCTGCCATGTGGCAGGAAAAAGCCCCAGCCTGACAGTCAGGAAATACATACCTTGATGCCAAGTGCTTCCAGGCTACGTTCAACGTTCTGCAATAGAAAGACATTAAAAACAAAGCAGGTGTTGGTCTGTTCCCACCATGGTGGCTGTGGATGGTTCTCCATCCCCCAGGGCTGATGCTGCTGTCCCAGCACAGCAGGTCAGGGTAGGGACTCACCACTGTAGTCCCAGGGTCTCCACGTGCCCCAGGGTTGCCAGGTCGCCCCTAGGTTTACAGGAAAAGAGGGAATGAGATGTACAGAGGTGCAGCCAGAGGGGTGAGCAGTGCTCACCCTTAGCAGGTTTCAGAGTTAACACTTTGGTGCTGCCTGGGCAGGGGCTGTGGCTGTGATTGGGGTGCTCGCAGCTTGCCAGGCTCAGTTCTGGGTACTCACCGGCTCCCCTCGCAGTCCAGGCTCTCCTGGGTCCCCCTGAAACACAGCAAAGGGATCAAGGGGAGCAGTCAGGCTGCCCAGCACCAACTGCAGCACCAGGGTCCAGCCCTGTCATCCTGGGGGTGGGGACTCCTGCCAGGGATTTATTCCCTCTGGTATTTGGTCCCCCCCAGACCTTGGGGGGCTGGGGGGCAGGAGCACGCTTACCTTTGGTCCAGCCACCCCACGGAGGCCTGGGGAGCCCTGGAAGACATGGAGGTGACACAATAGCACAATAGGACACAGGGCAGTGCCCTGAGCGGGCCATGGATGGGGTTCCTGCCTGCCCCAGAGCACTCCAGACTCCAGGGGCTGGTGCTGAGTGGCACCGTGGGGTTAAGAACTACACACCTGGCCTGGGGGGCCAACCAGCCCTGGGACACCGGGAAGGCCAGGGGGGCCGAGGGGGCCTGGCACACCTCTGTCCCCCTGCTCGCCCTTGGCACCGCTGCGGCCCTGCCGAGAGAGCAGTATCACCCCCAGAACCTGGACCCAGCCCTGTCCCTGATGGGGGCACGTACCCAGCACCCCCCATCACCACACTGCTCTTTGGGGAGTACTCACCTCTCTGCCAGGTGGTCCTGTGTCCCCTTTGTCTCCCTAACCAGGAGAGAAAGGAGTTGGAGGGGTGCTGCCCCATCCCATGCCCCAAAATGGTGCTCCTGGTCCGAGCAGGGAGCAGCCACCGGGCTTGTGGGGATCACATGGGCACCATGCAGGGACCACACAGGAACCACCCTGTTCATCTCCTGTGGATCATCTCCTTACCTTTCTCCCATCCTCTCCTGGTGTCCCATCTTCTCCCTGGGGACAAAGGCTGCCTGTCAGCACCCCACTCAACCATCTCAGCATGGGTACAAACCAGGGGATGGCTCAGAGCATGGGGGTTCTTTGCCACTCCTCCCCTTGCCTTATGATGTACTGGGATCACTATCCCTCAGCATCCTGGGAGAGCCCCAAACTCAAGCCCTGCTTCCCCTACTCACATTCTTGCCATTCAGGCCAGGTTTGCCATCCTCACCGGGTTTGCCCTGGGAGGGAAAAAAGGCAGTGAGGGAGCCCCCCACGTTCTCCACCAGCCATGGGCACCAGCAGCCAGGGGTGCCTGGGCCCCACTGGAGCCTCAAGGTGCAGGGAAGGGGGAGCTGGACACAGGACGAGCCCTGCCTGATGGATCCAGCTGAGATCCACAGAGGGCATGGGACAGGATGTGTCCCCAGGGTGGCTGGTACTTACAGGGACGCCGGGTGGTCCCAGGGGCCCCACGGGGCCAGGTGGTCCCTGCTCCCCACGCAGCCCGGGCAGCCCCTGCAGGGAAAGGAGATGGGGGGAGCACAAGGCAGCAGGGCACCCATCTGCCACAGGCAGCCCTGGGAGCAGGGAGTGTGACTGGCAGTGGCACTCTGCTGGGGACAGGGGGGTCCTGCTGCACTGCCTGGCCAAGAAGCATGGGACAGACATCGGTCCCTTGCGAGTCTGATGGCCCCAGCAGGAACACAACCTAAAGCCGCCCTCTCCAGAGGTACTTACATCCCGGCCAGGATCTCCCTGCTTCCCTGGGTCCCCCTGCAGACAAGGAGGAGGTGAGGACAGGGACATTCCCATCCTGCCAAAGCCCTCCCCTCCAGAGCATCCCCAGCCTGGAGCAGAGGGTGTTCAGCTCCTCCCACCCCATCATCCCTCCACCCCACAGCTCCCACCTGTGGCACCCAGGGACAGACATTTCCCCCCACCTTGGACCACACTCACCCGCAGCCCAGCAGGCCCTGGGGGCCCAGGTTTGCCTTCCAGCCCGTTGCGGCCATCCAGCCCTGGTGGGCCACGGTCCCCCTGTAAGAGAGCAGGGCAGGATGACTGTAGCTTTGGGGTGGGATGGGGGTGCTGTGGGGCAGCCCTCAGCTCCCAGTCCCCTCACCTTCTCTCCTGGCAGGCCTCGGTCCCCAGGGTCACCCTACAGGGTGGGAAGAGAAGTGAGCATCATTTCCCATTAACAGGAGCTGCACAGGGCACGGGTCCCCCATTCAGACAGGGGGGAGAAGGGGACACTTACCCGTGTGCCAGGGGGACCACGGGGGCCCTCCACACCCTGCGAGAGAGAGACATGCTCAGCAGTGGGGCACGGGGGGAAAGGAGGGGATCCTGGGTGCTCAGCAGGCAGTCCCTGCACACCAGGACCCCCTGCAGAACATCACCCATCGTGCTGTCCCAGTGCCTCCCACAGCAGGGACCCAGCACCTACCCTCTCTCCAGGTGCTCCAGGGGAGCCGGCATCGCCCCGGGTGCCCTTCGCGCCGTCCTCACCAGGGTCCCCAGGGTCCCCCTGCCAGGGAAGGGCACAGCGGTCAGAGGGCACTGTGCCATGCCAGGCCCGTGCCAGGCCCGTGCCAGGGTGCGCAGTGCTGGTGCTGTGTGGTTTAGGGATGGGGTGATAGGAAAGGTCTCAAAACAAGAGGCGCAGGCTGAAAAAGAGGTGACTGGGCTCAATGCAGCTCCCACTGGGGGAGTGGGGGCCAGGGTGTGGTTGCAGAAGGATGGCACCGAGCAGCACTGCTGAGCCAGGAGCCAGCTCAGCCACAGCTGGGGACCATGATGCCACCCAGCACAGAGCACAGCCCACAGCCAAAACTGCCCTGAGCCTAAGCTGGGTTGTAAAAGCAGAACGGCCAGAGCGTTGGGTGCTGCTGTGGGACCCCTGTGGGGCTGGGGAGCCACAAGCACCCCAGGAGCCTCCTCCCAGCACTGGGCAGTAGTGTCAGCCCATGTGCCCCCGGATGCCTTGTGCCTCTCAGTCGTGGTGCACATCAGCTGCACGTGGCAGAGGCTGTTTTGGGCAGGGAGGGCTTGATGAGCAATGATCCCAGTGGCCAGGCAGAGCCCAGAGGACAGCAGAGGGTAGCCCACCACAGCATCCCAGGGACTCACTCATTACCTTCTCACCCTTTTCCCCCACTCCTCCAAGCCCGACATCGACCTATGGGGCAGAGAGGAGCTGTTGGAGCACACGGGGCTGGATACCAGCCCGTGGGCAGGGAGAAGAGGGAGGCAGAACTTACAGTTCGTCCTGGGGGTCCAGGAAGCCCCTGAAAGGAGGGCAAGGGAAGCAGGTTAAGGGGAGCTGGCACAACCCGGGGGAGGGCACAGCTGGCTCTGGGGTTGGGGGGCCACACATGGCCCTGCATCACTCACCGGGTCCCCACGGTCACCCTTGCTCCCTGGTGCTCCAGGGCTGCCCTGCAGGAAAGAGGGATGGAGTCAGAGGGGGAGGGAATGGGGGACCTGTGGGGTGTGGGTCCTGTGGGGTGGGGGGTACCCCTGGGGTAAGGGTGGGTGCGGGGCAGTGGGGTGTGAGGGGTAGTGGGTGTCCATGGAGCAGTGGGTACATACAAGGGGGGACTCACATTCCTGCCTTCAGGTCCTGGGTCCCCCAAGTCACCCTTCTCCCCAGGGGGGCCACGGTAGCCGGGAAGGCCCTGGGTGGAGGGCAAAGGGAAGATGTGCATTAGCAGGAGCCACCCCGAGGCCATGGGTCTCTCTCCTGCCCCCGGGTGCCCAGCAGCCCTGCACTTACCCGGGGACCCCTGTCTCCAGGTTTGCCAGGCAGACCTGCTTCGCCCTGTGAGGAAAGAGCGGGTGAGTGGGGGGCAGTAGGGAGAGGGGCAGTGGGAAGAGGGGCAGTGGGAAGAGGGGCAGTGGTCCTGGGCACCCTCACTTACCGGGGTGCCTTCGTCACCCTTCTCTCCTCGCTCTCCCTGCGGCACAAGTCAGTGGGCACCGGCCAGGGAGGAAAAGCACAAGTCACCATCATCCCCTTGCTCCCTGCCAGCCCCCCGTCTCCTCGGGGCCACAGTGCCCCATGGCCCCTTGTCCCACACTACCTCCTTGCCTCGCATCCCGATCTGCCCTGGGGCGCCCGCTCGGCCCGGCTCCCCCTTCTCCCCTGGCTCTCCCGGGTCACCCTAGGCGAGGGAAGGGACACAGTCAGGGCAGAGCAGGGGCAGCACAGGGGCTGCGGAGGGGGAGAAGGGGCACAGCCTGCAGGGACAGCCTCTCCAGAGCCAGACAGACAGACAGATGGACAGACAGGTGGATGGAAGGGCAGTGACATTACCTTTGGGCCACTCCTGCCTGTGAGGCCAACGATACCCTGGTTGTTGGAGAGGAAGAGCATGTGTCACTGGGAACCTTCACAGGGGAGGGACCAGGTCCATGAGCTGGTGACCCTGGGGTGCCCCCAGACTCACCCGATCGCCCTGCTCGCCTTTGGGGCCAGCTGGCCCTGGGATGCTCAGGCCAGGGGGACCCTAGACATGAAAGGATGTAGCATGGAGCAATGGCACAGGCACCGTGAGCCTGGGGAGGGCTGTGCCATGTGCCCTGTGCTTCCCATCCTCAAGGCAGTACTCACACGGGCACCTTTATCTCCTGTGTCACCCTTGGGGCCAGGAGGTCCTTCTGGTCCTGGGAAACCTCTGTCACCCTGGAGCAGACAAAATCAGCACCCCAAAACACCCATTTTTTTCCCCACTGCAGCTGTGGACAACCAGGCCTGGGACCAGGATGAGCCCAGCTGTGCAGCTCATTGCCCAGCTGTGCACTGCCCCTCCCCAGCCCACGGCCATGCCCAGAGGGTGGAGGGTACAGCTGGGCCAGGGTTACCTTCTCTCCTCCAACACCGGCCACGCTGGGAGCCTGGGGGAGAAGCAGAGGAGACCATGCTGGGCACTGCCTGTGGCTCCCTGCCCTGGGGCTGGGGCAGACAGAGGTGGACCCACTGGGCAGCATCACCTACTGGTTTGCCGGGTGGTCCTGGATCTCCCTGTGGAGAGAAAGGCGTCACTGCCAGTCCCTTCCCCAACAGACCCCTGACATGCCACTGGGACCCCACTTTGCCCTCACCTTCTCCCCCCGGGGGCCAGCCGGTCCTGGAGCTCCCTGTGGCAAGATTAGAGACCTCAGGGGGCTAGCAGTGCCTGGGAACACGCATCCACGGCATGGCAGCTGCCGGCTCCACAGCACCACACCCGCCACCCTGACTCACCTCTCTGCCCAATGGCCCCGGGCGCCCTGGGGCTCCTGTCTCACCCTGCAGGAGAGGAGGGAGAGGAAGGTGTCGTGGGCATCCTGCCACTCCCTGCCAGGGTGGCTGCTCCAGGGCAGAGCAGGCATCACTCCACCGTGCCACAGCTGCCCCAGCACACCTACCTTCTTGCCCTCGGGGCCTGGCACACCACGGTCTCCCTGCAGAGCAAAGCAGAGGAGGGTTTCAGGGAGCCTTCCTCCCTCTGCATCACACTGCCCCAACCCCACACACTGCCCCAGAGCTCTTCGCGGTTCATCCCGGATCCCATCCAAGCCCACTGGGTCGTGACAGCAATCCCCAGGCACAGCCACCAGCGGGTCTCAGGGACACCAGGACCTGCCAGTGCTGGTCTGCTCTGGCACCATCTCACCTTCTCGCCTGTCTCTCCCAGCTCGCCTGGTGCCCCACGGTCTCCCTGGTATAGGAGAAACAGAGTCAGGGGCAGCAGTACCATTGGGGGACATCCTGGGTCCTGGTGCAGAACCCAGAACCCTTTTCTCCTTGCCAAAGGCATGGCAAGAGTGTCCCTTCAGTGCCTACACCACTCACCTTCCTGCCCTGCTCCCCCGGTGGACCCCGAGGTCCCTGCAAAGGACGATGGAGACATTGTCACCTTTGGTATGACATGGCAAATGCCCAGGCCGTCCAAAGCAGGAGCCCCCCAGTGTGCCCTCGGGGCTTGGCTCTTGGCATGGCCAGCTCCTGCCTGCCTGACCTCCTCTCAGGAAACTCACCCTGTCCCCTGGGTCCCCGGGGCGGCCAGGTGACCCTGGGAAGCCTTCTGTGCCATCACCCTAGGGATTAGGAAAGGTGATAGCCATGCTCATGACGTGAGGATGCCCATGAGATGGGAATCTCCACTGGAGAGTGCCGTGAGGTCCAGCCCCAGTGGGGAGCATCCCTGCCACCTTCTTACCTTCTCTCCCTTCAGGCCAGGGGGCCCAGCAGGTCCCCGAGGCCCGGGGTCCCCAGGCAGGCCCTGCAAGAGAGAACATCTCAGCCCCTGGGGATGTAACTCAGCCCTGAGCACACACAGCCACTGCAGCCCTGATCCCCTCTGCCAATCCTGTTGGCCTAGGTGCTGGACTCACCGGGGGTCCAGGCTCCCCTCGAGGTGCTGCCCCATCCACGAGTCCAGGGGGGCCCTGCAGAGAAAAGAGTTAGCCCTTTGTAGTTGCCCTGACTGCTCAGTCCTCCCCAGCACCCTGAGGGGCTACAGCGCCCTTGGACACTCAAGGGACCTCCATCCGGGAGGGCAGAGGAGTCAGGGAAATGCAGAGCTACTCACCCTTTCCCCTCGGTCACCCTTTTCTCCCTGCAAGGGCAAAAAAACAAATAAGGGCAGCTCTGGGCTGTTCCCACGCCCTCCTTGAATAGAAGAGGAACATGCTGGGTAGAGCCCATCATCAGTGGCATTAGGGTATGTGCATGCCATGTGCCTCTCCCCACACCGCCCAGTGCCAGCAGCAGCTCGGGCATGTGCCTGTGTGTGCAGGCACAGCTGGTGGGGCCCTCGAGCAGGGCCAGCAGGAGTTGCCGGGGGAGCAGCTCCAAGCTGCTGGCTGCTCCCCCACCCATCTGCCCACACATTCTCCCAGCCATCCCCATGCAGCAGTGGGCAGATGTACCTTCACAAACTCTCCAGGAGGTCCTGGTAGCCCCATGGGTCCGAGTGGACCGGGGGGGCCTGGATCACCAAGGCGCCCCTGTGGGCCGGGGATCCCAGGCGAGCCGGGGCTGCCCTGGAGGACAGAGGTGCTCCATCAGCTGTGGTGTGGGCTGGGGCTGCTGCCCCTTCACATCCGCATTCCCACACCTACCGGCACACCTGGCTCCCCTTTCCGGCCTGGCAGCCCCTGCTCTCCCTCCGTGATCACTCTGAGCTCTCCCTGCATGAGGAGGGGGAGGAAAAATCAATGCCCCCACGTGCCCTGTTGTGGCCACAGTGTCACAAAGCCAGGAGTCTGGCAGGGAGATGGGGAGACCCTGGGGCCAGGAGATGCCAGGCACCAAGATGCGCCCACCAGGGTCGCTGGTGCTCCCCAGAGGCCCCTGTGGCATCACCTACCGGTTCACCTTTCTCTCCCTTTGGGCCAGTAAGCCCCATGGGCCCCCGCGTCCCCTGGGAAGGAAAGATGAGAATGAGAGGGGGTGTTGGGTGTGAGAAAGGCTGGGGAGGGCAGGGGCCATACTCACAGGATCCCCTCGAGGACCGGGGATGCCCTGGATGCCCTGGAAAACAACAGCTCAGGAGGTGAACATGCCCCTGCCAGCCAGGGGAGTGAGGATGAGATGAGATGAGATGAGATGAGATGAGATGAGATGAGATGAGATGAGATGAGATGAGATGAGATGAGATGAGATGAGATGGAGTGGAATGGGGTGGCATGGCATGGCATGGCATGGCATGGCATGGCATGGCATGGCATGGCATGGCATCTCCAGCCAAAGCAAGGATAGACAGTACACTTTGCCTGGGATAAGCAGACAGGAGACAGCAGTGACCTTGCCAGCTGCTGAGACTCCCCCAGCACGGGGAACAGGGAGGCAGAGGCTGGCTCGGGGAGCAGGCAGGGCAATGGGAAGAGCCCATTGTGCAGCAGCAAACCCAAGGGACACCCTTACTCACTGGCTGCCCAGGTGATCCGGGACTCCCAGGGCGTCCTGGGCTTCCTGGTGTCCCATCAGCTCCAGGGAATCCCTGCAGGACAGAGGAGCATCATGCCAGCATCTGGTGTACCCCAGGGCTGCCAGACTCCTTCAGTGCCCCAGGCAGTGCTGGTCCCAGCACTGGGAGCCCAGGGCAGGCCCAAGGCAGAGCTGGGTTCCGGGGTGCCTTTCCCTGTGTGCTGAGCTGGGGTGTGAGGGAGCAGTGTGTGGCTGGACTGGGATTCTGCAGTGGGATTCCCCCTCCAACATGGGTGTGGAGGAGAATGAAGGGACAAGGGGCAGTGAGAGGGTGCAGGCAGCCAGGTCACTGTGCCCAGGGATCCTGGGGTGCCTGGGTGAGGGGCTGGAGGTACTCACCCTGTCTCCCTTCCTGCCCAGACGCTCAGCACTCTCTCCTGGTGTACCCTGTGGCCCTGGGGGTCCTGGAGGGCCAGGAAGGCCATGGCGACCCTGGAGACACAGCGGAGAGGACAGGCTGTCCTCAGGAATGGCAGGTGGCGGTCAAGGGGTGTTCCCTGCCTACCCTGGAGCAAGGGCTGGACACGTCCTTGCCCCACACCCACCCACCAGCAGGACAAAGGGACAAGGGAACATGAGGACATGGGGACCACTGCCCTCTCTGGGGAGCTGCCCCTCTTATGCCCCCTCCATCAGGACATTACCGGCTGGCCAGGGGGACCCGGTGGTCCAATACGTCCTTGCAGTCCCTGCAGAGACAAAGCCAGTGGTGAGCATCCCTGTGAGCTGGTGTTAGCATGGTTTGGGGGATGCAGACCCCCCAGAGCCACCGGCTGGTGGTAGGGGGGTCACCAAAGCACTCACTGCCTCACCGCGGTCTCCCTTCTCTCCCTGCAAGGAGATAGAGGGAAGGGGTTAGGGGTTGGCAGTCTTGTACTTGACTCCCCACTGGGCTTCTGCCATTGGCAACCGGGGGTCCCTGACCCACGCTGAGCGCCTGTGGCACACCATGGCATGGCACAGTGTGAGGAGGCTCACCTTGGGGCACTGCACAGTGCAGGGCTTCGGCTTCGGCTCTGGCTGGCAAGAAAAGACAAACCTGTGTGAACCCAGGGATAGGAGAACCCCCTGGCCTACTGGGGCTGCTCCCCCTCCACACCCCCCGAGGTACTCTAGCCCTTACCTTGGTGGAGATGATGGTGCAGAGGTCATCGGTGAGCTCTCCCTCCAGCTCTGCCAGGCCGCTGCCATGGTAGATGTACCGTGGGTCCTCACTGGTGACCATGCGCCGGAGCTGCTCCCGGTCTGCCCCCTCCATGCCCACTGCCAGCACCTGGACCCCTGAGCCGAGAGCACCCTCAGCACCCCACAGAACTCCCTGCACACCCTGGTGAGACCCCATTCATCCTCACCCCCAGCCTTGACATCCCTGGCTGCAGCGATGGCATCATCCCCAGAGGGGCCGTCAGCCAGAACCACCAGCACTGCTGGCACCCCGGGACGGCGCCCTGCGCCAGGACTCAGCAGGTAGGTCCTGGCAAAGGTGATGGCTGCCCCTAGAGAGGGAGAAGGAAGAAGGGACAGTCAGCCAGGATCCCAGAAACCACTGCCCCAGCTCCTAGTGCCGCCCCTCACCGATGGCGTTGCCGCTGGGCTCCTCGTAGCGCATGGTGCGGATCTGCTCCAGCACGGCAGGCAGGTCACTGGAGCGGTTGAGGAGCAGCCAGGGCAGGCTGCGGTAGCTGTACGTGGCCAGGGCCACCTACGAGGGTGCAGGGGAGCCGTGGGCACTGCAGCCCATCTGTGCCCCCTGTGCCCCAGTGCTGTGGCAGCAGCCTACCTGCGTGCCCTCGGGGCCCAGGCGGCCCAGGGCAGACACGGTGTTGGAGAGGAGGGTGCGGACGGCGTCGGCAGCAGAGGAGCTGTCACGGGTGCCATGTACCAGGAAGACCACGTCACCGAGGGCATCCCTGCAGACTGCAGGCAGGGAAGGGGTGAAGCCACCACCAGAGCAGAGACAAGCCCAGCCCACCCCTGCAGTGACCCCACAGTACCTGTGCGCTCACTGACGGACGCCTCGGCACCCAGTGCGCTCCCCAGGAGCGGGCGGAGGGTGAAGGTGTAGCGCTGGCCCAGGCGCAGCCCAGAGACCTGCTGGGAGCTGGCAGTGCTGGGCAGCGTCCGCCCCTTCTCCCCACCAGCTGCCACCCCGGGGAGAGTCAGAGGGATCAGCAAGCCCCTGCGGGGATGCTGCCCGCCGTCCCGGGGCCACCCACTCGTCTCACCTGCCGGAGGGCTCCACGAGAGGGCGTAGCCAGAGGCACCAGGGACCGGGGTCCAGGTGAGTGTCACCGAATCTCTCTGCACCTCCGTCACCCGCAGGCTGGTGCTGTGGCCTGCGGCAGCTACCACGGAGGAGGAAAGGGTGTCCCAGCTTCATGGGGCAGCCCCCCAACCCGCTCCCAGCTCCCTCCCCAGCCCAATGCGAGAACAGTCCAGTCCCTGGGTACCCCTCTGGGCTCAAGCCACGTGTCAGGGGGATGCTGCCTTGGCCCCAGGCAGTCCCTCACCGGTGATGGCAGTGATGGTGGCTGGCTCGCTCTCCCGGCTGCCAGCCAGGCTGGTGATGCTGATGTGGTAGCGCCGGCCCGGCTCCAGCCCCGACAAGTCATAGGTGCTGGTGGTGGCTGGGAGCTGCTGGCTGCGCTGGGGCCCCCCTGGCAGGGGCAGAGAGGGGTGAGGGGGTGCGGGTGAGGGCTCATTGGGATGCAGGGGTGCTGGCCAGCTATGCTCACCTTCAGCCGGGCGCCAGAGCAGGCGGTACCCGGTGCTGCCAGCCACTGGCAGCCAGGTGAGGCGCAGGCGGTGCTCCGAGGCCTCCGTCACCTGGAAGCCACTGACGGGGCGCAGGGAGACTGCCTCGGCTGCAGGGCAGAAGGGCAGGCGTTAGGGAAGGAGTGCCCAGTGCCACCCTGGGGTGATGCCCCCTGGCCCAGCACTCACGGGTGGTGACGACAATGGAGACAGGGTTGCCCTCCCGGTTGCCAATGAGCGCCGTCACCTTCACAGTGTAGGAGACACCTCCCTCCAGGTTGGGGATGTCAAAGGAATTGGTGTTGCCAGGAACTCGCCGGCTATTCTCCGAACCCCCTGCCAAGGACTGTGGCATCAGGCCCCCCACCCTGCTGCCCTCACAGCCTACCCCCGTCCCCATCCCACAGTACCGTCCCTGCGGCTCCACACCACGCGGTAGGCAGTGGCTCCCGGCACACCGACCCAAGTGATACGGGCAACATTGCTCCTGGATGCCTGCACCTCCAGCTGGGTCACCTTCCCCACCTGCTCAGGCACTGTGACACCAAGAGGGCCACTGTCACCCAGGGTCCCAGCAAATGGCACCAGACAGCACTGTCAGGCAGGGGTCACCTCACCTATCCGTCCCGTGGCAGTGACAGGGCTGCCCTCACGGCCATCCACAATGGCTGAGACACTGACAGTGTAGAGGACGTTGGCGTGCAGCCCCTCGATGGTGAAGGTGGTGGGGTCGGCAGGGAGGAAGCGGGATCTCTTCAGGCCTAAGACAGATGGCTGGGATAGGAAGGGCTCCAGCACTGCCACCACAGCATCCTATGGTCCATACACTCACCATCACTGCCTTGCCACGTCAGCAGGTAGCCCCCGGCGCCTGGCAGCCCTCGCCAGGTGACCCGCAGCTGGCTGGGACCGGCCTCCATCACCCGCAGCTCCGAAATGCTGCCCACCTCTGGATACCCTGCACCACCCCACAGCACCACAGCGTCACCTTGGGGAGTCCGAAGGGACCCCACAGCCACGCTGCCACCCCAAGGGCTTGCAGGGGGATAGAGGACAGATGCATGCCAGGGTGGGAACAACCAGTACCAGGACTCCTGGCGCCAAACCCTGATGTGGACTTACTGAGGCGGACGGTGATCATGGCAGCACCGCCCTCCCGACTGCCCACCAGTGCCGAGACACGCACCAGGTAGGTGATGCCCTCCTGGAGGTCACCAAGTTCCAGCCCCGTCTGGCTGCCTGGGATGCGCCTCGTCCTCTCCGTGCCATCTGCCAGGAGCAGGGCAGTGCGGTCACTCAGTGTCAGCTGGTCAGGATCGCCCAGGTGCCACCCGTGCCCCTGCACACAGACTCACCCTGGTTGTTGCGCACCACCACTTTGTACTCGGTGGCACCGGGGACACCGGTCCAGTTCAGCCGTACCCGCCTGCCCGACTCCTCGAGCCGCAGGTCTGACACAGCACCCACGGGTGCCTCCACGCCTGTGAGGGGACACGTGAGGCACGTCTGGAGCGGTGCAGCCTGGACAGCGTGGCCACCATACTCGTCCTGGGCTGTGACCAGACAGCTAGGGAGGTCTCATGGTCAAGGCAGTCTCAGGCTGAGCAATGCCCCATGAGACATCCCTCTATGCCAAAGGCTTGGGATGATGGGGGACAACTCAGGGGACCCATAGCAGCACTTACCTGTCTGAAAGGTGGTGACGGGGGTGGCCACCTCCCCACCATCGTAGAGCGTGTAGAGGGTGATGCGGTACTCGGTGCCCGGCTTCAGCCCCGTCAGCTGGTAGGTATTGGTGCTGCTGGGCAGAGACACCGTTCTGGGGGGCTCTGGTCCTGCACGAAGGGAAGCGTCACGGCCAGCTGCTGGCAGGGAGGGCCCACAGGGCCAACAGGGACCCCGAGCCCACCTGTGGCTCTCTTCCACTCCAGACGGTAGCCACGAGCATCACGGGCACTGGTCCAGAGCACCTGGATGGATGTGGGGCCCAGGATGTTGGTCTGCAGCGTCTGGTCTGTACCTGCCTCTGCAAGAGGGACCCCATGGGCCAGGGCACCCTGTGCCACTCTGCTGCTGGCCACCCGGCACACGGCACAGCAGGGGCTGTGGGGGCTGGTCCCTGCCTCCTCCCATGCACAGCAGCAGGACGGCATCACCTGCACCCAACACCTACCTGTCCTCTGCCGCACAGTGGCTGTGGGCCCTTCCAGCTGCCCGAAGAGTGGGGCCACCATCACCACGTAGTCAGTGTTGGGCTGCAGCCCCACCAGTGCATGTGACATCTGCCCAGCATCCAGGTCCACCCTGTGCCTGTCCTGCCCTGTGGGAGCCAGTGCAGCAGGCCCTTGGAAGGGTTCAGGCAGTGGGTGCCACCAACCCCTTCCTGTCCTTCCTCACAGGGGCCACCAGCAGAAGGGGCACAAGCTCTGGGAGAGGCACCTACCTGTGAGGGTCGCCCAGGAGAGCCGGTAGCCGGTAGCACCAGCAACAGACTGCCAGGCCAGCAGCATGCTCTGCGCTGAGACGTTGTGGACAGTCAAGTGCTGCACACCCACCAGGTGCCCTGTGGAAGTGAGGTGACTGTCCATCTCCCACAGGAGAATGGGGCAGGGGGGCAGAGGGAAGCACCTTCAGCTGCAAACCGCCTTCTCCAGGAAGCCCCCTTGCCCCTGCTCATGGATGCTAACCACACTGAGGTCACTGAGTACAGCCCACGCTCAGGCGGCTCCTTCAAAGCATCAAACTCATGCAAACTAGAGCTCAAATGTCTTCCTCTTAATGCCTTAAATACTTTCTGTGGGTTAAGACTGCCTGGGGCAGCTCAAGGAATTGTTTTGCCAAAATCTGATGCTTGCAAAGGTGTTGCCCTGGAGCCTCACCCCCACTCCTACCCAGAGATGCTTTCCAGCAGCCTCTGCCCTGGTGGAAACCACACTTTCCTCCCGCAGAGCACTGAACTCAAACCCTGCATTTTTTCAGTCAACATTTTTTACGTCATGGGAGGAAAGCTCTGGCGGAAACACTCCCAGAAGGCTGCAAAGGAAATTGGGATCTCACAGTGCTGCACCCTGCCCTGGGAGCAACTCTTGGGGCCCAGAGCATCACCTTGTAGCCATGCTCACCAGCATCCCCATCCCACTCCCACAGGCAGCAATGGGCCAGGCAGCCCCATGCCAATGGGGCACAGTGACTGGAGGGGGGCATCCCTGTGCTGGGACCCCATTCCTAACCCTGGCTGGGCCCAGGGCTGGGCACAGTACTTACGTGTCCGGGCGGTGAGGGTGGCAGGGACAGCAGGCTGCTGCGCGTAGCGGGGCTGGAGCATCACCACGTACTCAGTGTTGGGCTGCAGGTTGCTGAGTGTGGCCGACTGTGCGCTGGCCGCCAGGCTCTTCTCCTCCCTTTGGGGTGCTCCTGCAGGGGTGTGGGTGGGCACAGGGACATGGCACACACCAGGCCCGGCAGGGAAGGGGTGTCTGTGGGCCTGCACCCTGCCCCGAGGATGCCAGTCAGTGCCAGGGGTGGGGAGCACCGGGAGAGGCTGGGACGAGGGCCAGGGCAGGGGCACCCCCTGGAGCGCCCGAGGCCAGGGTGGGGCTGCCAGGTGTGCAGCTCCAGCCCGGTTCCTGGCTGGGACGGGGGTCTGCTGCCTGCCCCCCACGTGCAGCAGCCATGGGGGCGCACGCCAGGCCCCCAGCCATTGTGCACGCCCAAGCACACACCCTGAGCCTGGTGCAGGGAGCCTCCGGGTGTAGGAGTACACGGGCGGCCTCCACACCTCCGCACACACACGCGCCCCACGCCCAGCGCACGCGTGCCGGCTGCGTGGTGGAGGTGGGTGTGTACACACCCACAGCGCTCTGGGCACGCAGCCCTGCGTTAACCCTCACCCATGCACCCCAGTGCCCATGAGGACGCACAAAGGCACTGTGTCCAGGAGCACCGACCCTCACAGGGACCGTCTCCTCACCTTGCACGGCATAGCTGAGGCTGTAGCCCTGGGGGGGCTCAGGCCCAGGCTGCCAGGCCAGCCGCAGGAAGGTTGGTCCAGTCTCCACCACACGAAAATCCAGAATGGAGCCAGCACGGCTTTCTGGAGGCACACAGAAGCAGGGATGAGTCCCTAGCCCCATGTGCTGTGGGCACCCAGTGCCTGCACTCACCCCTGTCCCCATGGACATGGACACTCACGGGTCCGTGCTCGGCCAGACACTGACTCGCCGATGCTGTTGGCGTACTGGGCAGTGACAGTGACCAGGTACTCCGTCCCCACGCGCAGTCCCCGTAGCACAGTGCTTGTCTCCCGTGGCCCCACGCTCACCTGGACAGGAACAGTGTCACCCCCTCATCTTCCCCAGGTCACACCTGTAGCCACCAGGAACCCCCAGGAACTCTGAGCAGTCAGGTGGGGGCACTCACCTCCTGCCTCTCTGCCATGATCGGCTGCCCTAGACCTGTCAGCGGCACATACTGCACCCGGTAGCCAGTGATGGGACCACTGGCTGCTCTCCAGCGGATCCGCAGATGGTCGAGGCCCCGCTCTGGGATCTCCAGGTTGGAGGGGCCAGTGTGGCTTGGCCCATCTGTGGGGTAGCACAGGGGCTGTTGGCTCCACAGGGCACAAAGCAGGGGGGAGATCTTGCTGGGGCAGCACAGATGTGTGCCCGATGGGGTGGGATATCCAGGAGGTCATTTTGGGGGGGGGTGGATGCTAAGGGTGCACAGTCTGGCACCCAGCACTGTCAGCACCTGTGCCCCTCAGGGATGAGGATGGGGGCCCGTACCCAGCAGGCGCAGGGTGCCCCCGACACTGGTGCACACCCTGCGTGTCACCAGCGGCACCAGCGTGTCCAGCAGCTTGAAATCACCGACATAGAAGAAGAAGGCATCAGTAGGCATTGAAGCCACACGGATCAGCTCCTTGCGGTCAGCATTCTTAATACCTACACAGAGGGAGACGATGGGTGAGGGAGGAACCTGAACCAAGTAGAAGACTCCTTCACGTGGTGCGGAAGCCTTGCTCACCCACGGCAAAGACCTTGATGCCCTGGTTCTTCAGCTTCGCTGCCGGCCCTTCGGCATCATCCTGGGACTTGCCATCCGTGATGAGGATGCAGATCTGCGGGGCCAGGCAAGAACTGTGGGATCCAGCTTGGGGCCCATGGACCTGACACTTCTCCCCATGTTGCCAGGGACACTGCTCTGCACATACCTGGGGGACCCCGGGCCGGCGCTGCGTGGGGCCGAAGAAGTTGTCAGCAATGTAGCGGAAGCCGGCACCAGTCCGCGTGTTGCCACCCTTGTAGCTCAGCTGCTGGATGGCCCTCCGGACACTTGTGCCATCAGTGTGCTGGGAGAACGGGAACTCCACCCTGGGGAGTGCAGGGGGACACTGTCACTTCCCATCCCTGCCACACTGCACCCCACATGCCCCCTCCCTTGGGCTCACCGTGGGTCGTCACTGTACTGTGCCACGGCAAAGCGCACCGCCTTCTCGCCCACCACCTGCACAAAGGGCCCCACCAGCTCATCCATGAAGGTGCGGACAGCACGGAAGTTGTTCCTGCCGATGCTGGATGAGCCGTCCACCAGGAAGGCGATGTCAGCCTCCAGCACGTCCTCGCACACTGCTGCAGAGCAGTGACAGCACTCAGGGCACAGACTGGCACTGTGGCACATTGGTGCTGGACCCCTCTTATTGTCCCACCCACTGTGTGCACCCAGTGCTCAGCACCCACCTTGGCTCCTCTTCTGTGCCATGGCAGCTGGAGGACCCAGGAGCGCCGGGAGCACAGCCAGGAGCAGGAGTTGGCTGCTCATCGTGGGAGCCTGCAGGAGAGGATGCTGCCACCACCGTCTCACACCAGCCCCACGCCTTGGGGACAGCAGTCCGGGAGGTTCCCAGCACCACTCGTGCCAGAACGCCTGGCAGCGCTGGGAGGGCAGGGTGCCAGCACCATCCCAGGCACCCCTCGAGGCAGGGAGAGCCCCGCTCCGGGCCGGGGCAGGCGGGCAGCAGCTGGTCCACGAACAGCCGGTGGGGCTGTCCACGCTGCAGGGGGCACAGGGAGCTCCTGGCCCCCTCCAGCCCACTCCCTGCCTCCGCCACCCCTTCCCCTGCTCCACGGCACCGGCAGCAGCGCACCCCGGCCCCCCCGGGAGCCCGCAGGGGCTCCTCCCGCCCCAGGAAGGAGCTCTAGGGCAGCGGGGAGCCAGCGTGGGCAGCCCTGCCTGCCAGCCCCTGCCC
>VZRR01002037.1:45785-67721 GCA_013398015.1 Oreocharis arfaki | reverse complement strand
CATAGCCCGGCCCAGGCGGTGCGAGCCCCGCTGCGGGAGTGTGGGCGAGTGCCCACGCGTGCCCGCGCAAGGNGTGCCGTGCCGTGCCGTGCCGAGCCGAGTCGAGCCGAGCCGGGCGCAGGCGGTGCCGGCGCGCACCGGCCCCCGGCGCTCCCGCCCCTTTATGGAGGGGGCGGCCCGGAGCACGGTCCGGGGGGGAGCGGAGCAGCGCGGCCCCCGCCCAGCCCGGCCCCCCAAAGGGCTTTTCCCACCCGCTCCCGGAGAGGGAAGGAAGGAAAAAAAGCAGCTCCTCGGGCTCTTCCCCCTCAAGTGACACCCCGGGCTGCCCCGCGGCTGCACGACGCGCAGCGGCTCCGGGATGGGGATGGAGCAGGAGAGGGCTGGACACCCGGGAAGAGTTGCTGCTGGGTTTGCCACCGAGACCTCCGTGAGGGGCTGAGTGGGCTTCAGTAAGGCTCAAGGCAGTTTTCCTTCCAGCATCTGCATCTTCCAGGAAGGCGAGCAGCTCTGGCACCTGCCACCGAAGAGCTGGCCGCCTGCATCCATCCATCCATCCATCCATCCATCCATCCATCCATCCATCCATCCATCCATCCATCCATCCATTCATCTCAGGGGAATGTGCCCTGGAGACCTGGGGCCTGGCCCCAGGCAGAGCTGGATGGAGCTGCCACAGGGACTTGAGCCCCTGGCACCGTCTGGTTTAAAGCCTAGCTCCGAGCACTAGCCCTGGGAAGGACACTGGTGGTCAAGGGCTGCTCCTCATGCCAGCGCAGCTCCCATGAGGCTGCAGGACAGCTAGGCCTCGTCCAGGACCTTTCCTGCACCCACAACTCGGGGTACCCATCACGTGGGGCCCTAGCACCCATGGTCCTAGTATGGGGACTGCTCTGGAACCAGCTGTGGGACATCATCCTGCCCTGCTCAAAACACCGTCTCACAGCAGCCACCACAGTAGGCTTGTGGCTGAGACCTGTCCCAGAGCTGGAGAAACTGGCTGGGAAGCCACTGGCGATGTGGCTGCAGTTGCTGGGAAGAGGCAAAAGGCAGAAGATGCCCAGCAAGGCAGGCAGAGACCTCGTGTTGCCCTGGTCTCACTTCCTGCCCATCCTGTGACTGGTAGAATAGTCTCCTGAGGATCCTCCTCAGCCCAGGATGCACCCCTGACCCTCAGGGCGCTCCTCACCCCCAGGGCACCTGTGAGACCGCACTGCTCCTTGGGGCACATCACACAGCACCCCATCCTTCCCACTGGTGCCTGTGCTCACCTGGGGTTGACTCCGGCTCAAGGAACCTGCCATGCACCCCATGCCACCTACCTTCTGTCCTGTTGGCCACCCTGCATTCCCCTGTCCCCAGCACCCCACCTACCTGTGCCCTCCTGGCCACTGGCCCAGGGGCTCCCCTCCGGCTCCTGGCAGGGCAATGGACAGGTCCAGGGGCATCTTCTTGCGGGCAGCAAGGGGAGCAACAGCGGGGATCGCTGGGGCCCAGGGCCACCTCACAGCTGGGGGCCCGGGGCAGGGCCACCGGCCACCGAGAGAAGATGCTCCAGGGTCGGCTGCAGGCAACTTTCCCAGGCACACGCTGTTCCCAGGCAGGGGAGGAGCGGCGATGCCCTCGCTCTTCTTAAAGGCACAGCAAGCAGTGCATCCCCTCCTCTTCATTAGCCTTCCTCTCCTTAGACCCCAGCCCTGGCCCCCAAACCTGGCGGGCGGGTTCCGAAGCTCGCCGTGGCCACAGGTTTGGCCCTGCGTGTCCCAGACCTGTGGGTCCGGCCGTGAGTCCAGCATCCTCAGGTCAGGACGATCCCCAAACCCTCCTCCCGCCAGAGCCCGTTTAATGAAGACAGGGCGGCCTGTCCCAATTAGACAAGGGGCTTCGTTAAACAGGGAGCGGAGGGGCCTGCCAAGGGCTCTGTGGCTGGCCCCGGGCCCGGAGCTGGTGGAGCAGCCCCACGGCGCGGTGCCGGCGGCAGGGCACGGGCGGCTGGGGGTCACCCTGGCGAACGGGGGCAGCGCTGGGGCGAGCATCGCCCAGCGGGCACGGCAGGCAGCGGCACCGGGGCAGCGACACTTCACAGCCATGCCGGGCTCTCTGCTCACCACCTCGGCCCCCAGGACTGGGGCAGGCACTGGTTTGGGTTGGTCCTCAAACCCCAGTCGCCCATGGGGAGCCCGGCAGCATCTTGACCATCTTGCCAGCAGCATTCCCCTTATATTTGCCCTGGAGTGGGGCACGCAGGGGTGCTGGGTCCCCAAAACCAGGGTGTCTCTCCCTCCGCGGTGTTTCCCAGCTTCCCTGCGCATACCACGGCCCGGTAAGGAATCTGCGGCCCCCGGCGCGGGATGGGGCTGCCTCTGCAGAGGGAGAGCACCAGGTGTGAGTGACTCACGCACGCACCCCCGCGCCGCTGCACGCCAGTCCCTCCGGGAACATCCCGAAAGGCTGTACACCCTTCTCAAAGCCTGCAAGGCTGGCAGCCCAGCCACTAGTCACTTCCACAGCCCAGACTCGGGGTTCCCCATGTCCCACTGGGCTCCTCCCCAAAGCATGCTGATTCCTCTACGCTGACACTGACCAAAATTTGTAGGGCTGACCCTGACGCCAGCTCCTCGCCTGTGCATGTCAGCCTGGTTCCCAAATTCCACTCAACAGCTGGCCAGATCACAAGACATTCCAGGACACCTCCACAGACCCCAACAACCCCGGTCCTTGCAGGGCACAGCCCAGGCAAACACTAACCCTGAGCCTCACAGGGGCCATGCCACCCCCAGGGAAGGGAGTCCCCTGGTTTGAGAGTGTGCACAAGGGAAGCACAGGAGCTGAGCTTCTCCCTGCCCATGCTTGCCAGGCATGAGGCCTCAGTGCTGCCTTAGTGGGAAACAAGAAGGAAATCTTCAGCCCCAGGTGAGGTTTCAGCTCTCTGGGACAGGATGAGTCACACATCACGGTGAGATAGAGAGCCAGCTGCACTTGTGGTGCTGTGGGGCTTGTGCCCCATCCTCTGCCCACCCTCTCCACCCCCTGCAGCCAGTGCCTCTGGCGTGGGTCTGACATGGGCTGGGATTCAGCACAACCCTTACATGATTTTAGTTTTCTGGCCCTACAGTGGTCCTGCAGCACTCCTCCCTCCAGCACGACAGGAGCATCCCCAGGCAGAGGGGATGCACGGGACAGCTCTGGGGCTGCTGGGAGGGAGAAGCCACCTCTCCCAGCAGTTTTAAATTGGGGAGCTTTCCAACAGGGGGGAGCAGCAGGGGGCTGGTGCCGAGGTGGGTGAGGAGAGGAGGAGCTGGCCAGAGCCTGAAGGGGGAACCTCGTCTGCCACAGGGGCCAGTTGGGACATGCTCCAGGAACGTCTTCCAGCACCAGCCACCGCCAGCTTCATGCTGTGGCACCCAGCCACCCAGCCCAGCATCCTGGGAAAGGGGCCCATGACCCTTGGCCACTATCACCAGTCAGCTCGGGGAGAGCCCAGAGGGGCAGGGTGACACTCCCAGTGCAGCCTCGGGGAACGCTCATGCCACCCTGTGGGACAGCCCAGCAACTCAAGAGACCACAAAATAGACCAGGGTGGGAAATGGTCAGCCCTTACCACCTGCTGACCTACCCCAATGGGCCTGGGGTGGGAAAAAGCCATGCCAGCCCTCCAGGCTGCATTTCACAAGGGAAACAGACAGAAGCGCCCCAGCTCCTCTGTGCCAGAGGGGACAGCTTACAGCACCCCCCATCCTGCTGCTGCCCAAGGCCTCAGCAGAGAAAAGGAATCAAAGTATGACATCAGGATGAAGTCATGACCAGCGAGCTGCCCTCTCTGCCCAGCAGCTCTTGGGATGTCCAGAGAGAAAGGGATGCTACTAGTCGTGGAGGACCACAGCCACTGGTGACTGAAGGGTGATGAAGGCAAGTGGTCCTATGGCAGCCAAGCTTGGGGTCAGGCTGAGCCTGCTGTGCCCCCACACCAGGGCTCCATGGGGTGGGTGCGTGTCCTGGCTCTCCCATGACTGCTATGGAGGGATGGAAAGTTTTTCCTGCCCGTAAACTGTTGTGTCTGGAGGCTGCTGCCAGCACAGCCACACACCAGCATCGCACGAAAGCTGTGCTGGACTGTGGCCAGGCCCCCCTGGCCATGCAAAACAGGCTCAGGAGGGAACGGTGACACCGTGGGGATGTGACCCCGCCGTGGCCGAGTAGTGCAGAACAAGGCAGCCCCGGTCAGTGTGACTGCAGAGGCCAGGCTGGTTCTCAGGGACAGCAAGTGAGGGGAGAGCCAGGCACCACCAGGGCTCTGCCAAGGGCTGGCGGTGCTTTGCAATGGCGTGGGGCCAGCGTGCCAGAAAGGGAAGGTGACGATGGGGATGATGGAAGCAGGATAAGGAGCCAGCAGCACTGAATGGGGCTCTGGAGTCCCTAGTTGAAAAGCTGGCTTCAGCTGCATCCTGTGGCTGGGCTTTGGGTGGTGCTGGGGATGCCCAGAGAGGCTGCACGGTGGCTGGGGCTGGGTGCCAGAGACCCAGGGGATGGCAGGAGGAAGGGGTAAGCAGAGTGCAGGCAGGGGCTGAAGTGCCCCACTCTGCAGGTGGCCACACACACAGCCTGGCTCCTCTTCAGGAATCCAGCTTCTCGACTGACTGAGGCATGAGCTGCTCTCCTTTGCTCCTGGCCCTGCAGCCCCCACTGGCAGCAGGGTGCAGTAAAATCAACCTGCCTTGCCCTTGAGAATGGCCATGTAGGAGATGGTAGAAATGCAGGGACCAGGTGCAGCAAAGCTCCCCTAGCACCTCTGCATGGGGCCATTCCTCAAGCTGACAGTCCCACGGGGTGCTTATGCCCCAGAGATGCCCCAGCCAGCCCAGCACGCTCAGCTATGGAAAGGAAACTCCTGCTTCTTTGTAGGGGCAGATAAAAATTCCCTGCCTCGGGATTACGAGGACTGAGGTGCTCCCAGCCCAGCCCTGGCTGCAGGGTTTGCAGGCAGCAGCAGGCAGTGCCTGGCAGCGCCTGGGGCACAGCCGGGCTTGGGGTGCGCGAAGGGAGACCCAGGGACCCATTGCAGCGCGGGAGTGCGGACTGGCAGAGCAGAGGGAGCGGCTTCCTCTCGGATGCCTGCAGGAAGGAGGAGATGAAGGGAAGCCGAGGGAGAGCTGCCAGCCCACGTCGCACACACTCAGGGCATGTGCGGGCTGGGTCGGGGTGCGCAGAGCGTGACTCGACACGCCGGGCGGCTGAGCCAGCCCGTGCCCGCCTGCACCCACCGGTGCTGCCCAGCCTGCCCGCCCAACCCTCTGCGGGGCTCCCCAGGGACCAGCACTGTCGGCAGCGCAGTGCCTCGGGCCAGGTGAGAGATGCAGAGGTGAAAGGTGGCATTCCTGCAGCCGGCCCCTGGGAGGGAAGCTCGGGGCAAGGCCAGGTCACCGGTGCTTCTCTGCAGTACCGAGGAAAGCAGGGAGATCATCTTACCTGCAAACACCCAAGTGCCACACCTCTGGCTGCCTCGAGCCCTCACTAGCATCTCTCCAAGAAGGTGGGTGGCAGATGGGACAGCTCAGGCCCCACTGAGTGCTGGGGTGTTGTCACAGCAGGGGCTGCTCCTGGCCTTGCAGGGTGCTCTGCCCCAAATCTGGCTTCCAGGGACACCTTGGCTTCAGGGGACTGGAGGAGCACACAGGAGCAGGGGTGTCTGCAGGAGGCCGGGACAGAGCCAGGCTACTTGCAGCAGCAGCAAAGCAGCCCGTCACATGTGGGGACAAGCTGCCCATCAGATCTCAAACCCCGCACCACCGCCGCTCCCCATCAGAGCGGGCCAAGCACCATGAAGCCATGGCTGCCCCATCCCTCCTTCCCAACCCATGCTGGGAGCAGATGGCACAGGGGTAGATGGGCAAGGCAGCACCACCTTCCCTGTGCATGGGAGCTGTTCTGCTGCCCCATGTTGAGCTTTTCCAGGAAACGGCAGTTGCGCAGCTCCCAGCACAGCACCCAGGGACACAGGGCCAGCTGCTGGCTAACCCAGCCAAGGGAGCCCCCATGGACCCTGGAGAACCTGCAGGAGCAGGGAGCAGTGTGGTAGGGGGTGCTGGGCGGGAGCAGGGTGGTGACAGGGGCTCACAGCAACTGCCAAGCAGCAGGGAGGAAAGGCAGGCAGGCAGCACGTGGGCCTGGGAAGCTGGAGCCGTTCCCAGGATGCTGCCAGCTGTGCTGCAAGAAGCTGCTCCTTGCAGGGGGTTCACATAGCTTGATGGGGCTGGGTGTATTTGTTCCTCCTTTCAATGGCAACAGCAGATGCCTCCCTGTCTGCAGGGGCTCAAGATAGCTGTATTCCCAGGGAAGGAGTGTTGCCAAGAGGAATAGCTTCTCTGTTCCTCATGAGTCTGAGGAGCCAGTCCTCAGGGGCCTCTATCCCAGCCCCCAAGGATGGACATGCTGGACCGCTGTCCTAGGACCCTGCTGCTGCCCCACAGCTCACTGTGGACTGACACTGCCTTCCCAAGAGCTGGAAATAACGAGTCACTAATGCCTTGTGCTCGGTCCCTCCTGCTGCCAGCCCACAGGCTTTGGGACCACCAGCCCTGGCTGAGCAGCACGCCAGCCTGTGCTCATAAGTGACACCAAGAGACGCACACTCTGCAGCTGCACAAGAAGGAGTTTGCCCACCTCATCTCTCCAAACCCAGATTTCTCCGAGCCCTGTTCCAGGGAAAGGCTGTCCCTCGCTCACACCCCTTTTGGATGATCCTGCTCTCACTTCCCCAGTTCTGCATCTGGGATGCGGGTCTGATGGCTGGGAGGATGGGGTGGTTGCTCAATGCTTCCTCTCTGCCTCTATAAAAGCGTTTCACAACCTGCACCACCTCCCCTAAAAACTACCTGCAGCTCTACCTAAATTTCTGGCAGGACTCATGAAAGAGCCCCTATCCCCCTCTTCCTGGGGCTTGGCCGCTCCTTGCGCAAGGGGAGCCCAGCAGAGCCGTGGGGAGCATCACCCGCAGCTGGAGGGCTGGTGGGAGACGTGCTCCGCCAGGGAGGGGACGGCACAGCTCACACCCGGGCGTGGCAGGGCCTTGCCTGGGACAGGCAGGGGCACAGGAGGGGGTTCTTACCACTCGAGGGTTTGGGCCGTGCTGCAGCCTCTGGGGAAGGGGCTTTTGCGGGCCTTGAGCACTGGGGCAGGCATGTGGGCAGCACAGAGCTCTTCTACCCACACTTGCCCATAGCAGGCTAACAGCGCTGGATCCCCAGCAGTTGCAGGATACTGCCCTGAATGTTTCATACATAGCCCGTGGTCCATGGGAAGGAGGATTGAGGTCTGATTATGAGTCTGTTAGGATGGTGAGGAAGCTGCAGGGAGCCAGCACCCAGGGACTCAATGTTGCAGGAGGGGTCAGGCTCGCCCCTACGTGTGGGGCAGCAGCCAGACTGCAGGGGAAACTGTGCTCCCGAAGGATTCATGCAGCTCACGAGACCAGACTTGTCCTGGTGTCTCTCCCCCGCGAGGCTGTGCCATTGCTCCTTCAGCTCTTTGGCTGTGTGCCCGACTCCAGAAGAAAGGAATAAAAAGGACGAAGTACCCGCCCTGCCCTGTCGGGTGAATCGCTGTCTGTCACCATGGGAACTCCTCCCTCCCCAGACCTCCCCAGGATGACTTCATATCTCCGTCGAGCAGGAGGGTGCGTCACCAGCATGGCACGGGGCGGGTGGACACGTACATCCCACACAAGGACCCCACAGCTGTGGGGTAGGATGCTGTGGAGCTCTAGGGAGAAGGCTGAGCAGCACAGGTGGGGGTCCCAATGGGGATGGGGGTAGGGTCTGCATCCCCATAGTGCATCCCCATAGTGCATCCACAGAGCAGTGACGACTGGGGACTTTCAGAGCTCCAGGTTCTTGCAGAAAGCACATCACCAGCACCTCTGCACCCCTCTGTGCTGCCACTAAGAAGGGAAGAGCACAGCATCCTGTGTCTGGCCCCTCACCACCTTCAGGACTCACCTTGAACCATGAGGACCTCATCCTCCATCCCCCTCAGCAGAGCTGGGGCAAGGTCACCTGTGAGTCACCGCTGCGCGTGCGAGGCAGGAACAGGAGATACTTGTGTTCCCACGTCATAGGGGCTCCTGCCAAGAGCTGCACATCTGGAACAGCTGTAAACAAAGCAGGGGAAGTGGGAGAACCACAGTGGACAGCAGCCAGGGGCAGTGGGGACCTCCAGCCTCGCAGCAGCCAGTGGGGGGAAGGGGTGGAAAAAGCAGAACCGCCACGTGGAGCTGGGATGCCCAAGCACACTCACCTGCCATCTCCTCATCCTGACAGCCCCTTGGCACGCCGGGGCATCCTTCATGCCAGGGGAGCCGAGGCAGGAACTTGCCACAGACGCAGGGCCCGCAGCTCCAGTTCCTAGAGCCCCTGTTCACCAAGCCTCCTGTGAGAGGCCCCCGTGCTCATGGGCAATTATCCCTACCTGGAAATCCCACCCTCGAGGTTTCATGGGTAGCACAGAGCCTGCGTCTCGATCACTACGCGCTCCGCTCAAGAGTGACATGACCTGAACCGGGGGCCATGGGTTTGGTACGCAGGAATCTGCACAATGCTGAACTGTACAGTGCACCCCGAGAAACTCAAGAGTGTGCTTTCCTGAAGCTGAAGTAGATCCACAGCTAAATCTTGACACAGCATCACTTTAATTCCCTAGATTAAACATTCAAATGAGGAAGGAAAAAATCCCCCCCAGAAGAGTCAACTCACTCTTCCCTAAATATAACAAATCAAAGATAAGCAGCACGTTCCCTTTATTGCATTATCCAAGTGCCTACTCTGGATAAAAGTCACATGCAAAGCAGAAAGCAGTGCGCAGTACTGGGGCTGCTCTACAAAATGCTTTGCACACCTGCATCGCTGTGTGCTGAGGGCAGTGCTCAGGGAGCAGCTTTATTTCTGTGCAATTCACCTGGTGTCAGCACCCAGCTTGACACAGCACCCTGGAAAGCTGAATGCTCGATGTCACACTGCAGGCTCTTGGTGGAACCAGGAACTCAGCACCCAAATATTCTTGTTTCAGTGTCTTAAGCCTTGCTCAAACCAGGCATTCAATCCAGCTTCCTTTGCTGTCCTCATGCCATCTCTGCTGTGCAGCTCTCGCACCAAAGCAGGATATGGAGCCTTAAATAACCCCAGATCATGGCAGAGGTTCAGCAGTGGATAGTGGGACACTGAGTAGGAGCAGTGCCTCCAAGGCACCTGGCAGGTGACCCAGCACAGGTACTACTGACACCTCTTTGTACAGAAAAAAATCCCTCTTGCTCTCACAGATCAGGGCTGGGACCTCCCCAGGCTGCCACCTCAGCAGTTCCATTTTCCATTCCTGGGCAGATCCTTCTCCAGGCCCCACATTTCAAATAGCTTTTCTGGGCATCCCCAGTGATGGTCTGAACGGGCAGCAAAGCCAAACCTCAGCCTGGGAGCCCGACTAAAAACCTCAGAGCCCCGAGGAAGGAAAATGTGGAAGAGGAAAGGACGGGAAAGCAGAGACTTGCATGGAAAAGTGAGAACCATCCAACCTCTCTGGATGGCATGTGGGGTAAAGCAGCTTTTAATGAGGGTGTTCAGGGCTCCAACTCACCCCTTCCAGGCACACCACTGCAGACAAAGACAGCTCCTGCCACCATGCCTCGTGCCTCACAGCAGCCTGGGATGGCTGTCGCTGGCAGTCAGGCCTGGATGGGCCTTTTGTCCACTGCTTTTCCGCGCAATCAATGCACTAAAGCTTTACACGGGGCATTTCCTTTTCCAAATAGGAAACAGGATTGCTAGGTATGTGTCCAGATACCACTGCTCACTGCTCCTCTCTCCTGCTGTACAAAGTCTCAGCAGGGCACAGAAGGGCAAAGTGAAGTACAGGAGCCCTGGTCAGGACAAGCACCAGGTACGTCCCTCATCCTGGCAATCCTGCAGCCCCACTGAGTGACACTTCATCACAGGGAGAACCCATCCCTTTCCTGAGCAAACCACACTATACAGGGCTTAGATGGGGGAGAAAGTCCCTGGTCACAGCTATGCCAACACCTCAGTCAAGCCCTGCACCAGGGGTCCGAGCAGAGCAAAGCTCCAGCAACACAAGACACCACAGAGCTCCACTGCTGCCCTGTCTTCTAAACCCCACTCTCCTATGGCTCCCACTGCCATTTTTCATCAGCCTTGGCAGGACAGCAGGTAGAGAAGCAGGCCCAGAGAGCTGTGGGCTCTTCTCCCAAAAGCTCTCTGGCACCAAAGAGTGGCACACCTCCAAGCCTCTCATTTCTGTGAAAGCCTCCCTGCAGCTCCCTGCTTCCCCAGGACAGGCTTGGCTCAGCACCCTGATGAGTATCAACTGTACTTTCCAGGGTGGGTAATTAGTTCAGGTGAGGCAACTCTGACAATTGGCTGCTGTGGCCCCTCTCTTGGCAAGCACCCGAATCCCAAACAAGCATCTCACATATCAAAGGGGCTGCCTGCTCCACAGGCAGATCCACACTGTACATCTGCCCGGCCCTGCAGCCCTGCACTGGGAGCACCAGCAGCTCTCTCTGCAGAGACCAGGACAACAGGGAGCACTCGGCACAGGGCTCTAGTGAGCGCTCCCCATTTTACTGCTAGAGTTTACATTCCTGGAATAGCTCTGTGTGGTGGAGACAGGCCACTGAAGTGCTGTGCAGGGAACTGCAGAGCCTTGCACAGGGTGCACATCAATGCACAGTATCCCCCTTTCCAAATCCTCCCCTTCAGCAGCCAACAGAAGGAACACCAAGGTGTCACAGAGGAAAAGCAATTGCAAAAGCTTGGAAGAGGAGACTTCATCCAGAGAGGGTAAGACCGTGCAGAAGGGGAAGGAGCAAAGGCCAATCCATATACCAGGCTAAATTTATCAGCACAGACTAATGGGATCCCAAGTAACCTTCCAAGTGAAGTAGCAAAATAAAACACTTAAGCCATTGAAAACTAAACTGGTCAAAGAGCCCCGCTGAACAATCCCGCATTGTCCATGGAGCCAGGAAACAGATTTATTAGGTCACCCAGGCCATCTCCAGTTACAGTGAACTTGGGATGCTTCTAGGGATGGTTCCAACTCCCTCCTCTGGCACTGGCACTGTCCTTCACTGGGCAGCGGAAACTGCAGGAAGGGGAGAGGAGAGGTCCAGCAAAAGATCTCTTTTTCAAGGCTCAGGAAAAGCTGAGGTAGGACACTTCCGTCATGCCAGACATTTCCCAGTTTGGATTCCCTTGGACTGAGGCTACTCCGGCGCAGGAACAGAAACACCCCCATACAGCTCACACAGCAAGAGACCTGCCAATGAGATTAGAGCTTCAGTTCCTCCACTATCAAAGCATTCAGCTGCCAAGTGCTTAATGACTCTGCATCAATTCCAGGTTACACTTCCCAAGCCCCCGATAAGGCTCAGAGCACGGGCGTCTTTGCCAAGCAGGAACACTCTTGACTCCTGAATGGGTTTCCCCTCCCCACCTTTTAGATGACGAGTCCGAATACTTGTTGTTTACCAACGAAAAAAATTATATGGCAAACCTCTCAATCGTTGGAGCTGGTGAGACACGTGTTTCTGGAGGCATGGACTGCCACAGCACACAAACACAACAGGCACTACCAGGCAGAGTGCTATCACCACTGCAGCCTGAAAGGGCCAACATCCTGGGCACAGCTCAGCCTTGACTCTAACAGGCACCCAACAGCCCTCTGCATCCAGTGCCACTCACCAGGGCACAGCTCCTAGTCCAGATCAGCCAAGAAACTCAGAGTTCCACATGGAAAAAGCATCTATAAAATCCATTTAAGGACGCATAAGCCAGGCAGCCTTGCAGAGCTGCAGCCTTTGGTCAGGAGTTGGTCCTTGCTGAAGTGCCGGGAGCGAGGCTCAGCACAGCCAGCTGCTTTTGCAGAGAAACAGAGCAACTTGGAAAGCATCTGCTGCTGAGGGGTTTGAATCTGTTCCTAGAATAAACTACTAGAGAAGAGCCTGAGGAATTAATTACTCAAGGAAAACAGACATTCCCAAAGAGATACCTCCAAAGAAGAACACTTGTAGGAAATGCTAAGGCAAGGATATACATCTCCCTCTCCTTGTATTTCTCACCAACTGCAAAACACTTTGGAAAATCACCCGTGAGGGAAAAATATATAGCAATGGAAGACAAAAGAGGATTACAGTCTGATTGCAGTCACAAAACCAAGGCAGAATCATTTACTGGTTCCACAAGGCTGGAGGCATAAGTGAGCTTGTTTAGTTTTTCAGCCCTCAGTGCACTTGTAACGAGCCAGAGCTTGTGACGATGGTTAAACCCAAATTGCATCAAGAACATTTAACAGTTTCAAACTTGCCTAGTATACGCAATGGGTTCAGACACACTGACTCTCTGATCAAGAATCCAGATTCAGCACAAATCATTTAGTACACTGGATTAGTCTCAAGTGTAGTGACTAACTCTGAGAAACTTCTACACTATTTTTAAATCTCACTTGTCAGGGCAGAACCTGGGAACTAAATGAAAACCTCAGAGATATTTATCCCAAAGAGAAAAATCAAACAGGAATACCTTACAGCTTCCAAGGGTAGCTGTGACAGGCTAGTGCCACCTGGTGGGAAATTTTTCTCCACCCCACCTTGCTCCGTTTCATGCTTTCTGTTCCATGTTCCAATTTCCCGGAGGCAGGACAAGGAAGCAACAACCAGTTTAACACCAAAAAAGCAGAAAAGGCTGGGTAGCTTTCCCAACTACCCACACCTAGAGATTATCTTATGGGTATGGGCCAGTCAGCAGCTTCTCAGTTATTGCATAGCTGAGCCTGACTGCATGGAGAGCCACGTCCAAGAAGAATGTGTAGCCCAACGCTACCACGACCCAATAATCTCTGCTCATTATTGAGCTGGTTTACAGATAACCAGGAAGCTTAAGATGAGAGGTAAGACATCTCCACATAGAAACATTTGGGTTATTTTAACATAGCCCCTCTGGAAAGATGTTTGTCTATCAACACCTCCAGCTCCTCACATCACATCTCCCCAGTTTGGCAAGATTAACAGTGTCTACACACACCACCCAGCAAGACACAGCTGACTCCCAGCAGAATCAACTCCACATAGGATGAGTTTATTTTTGTACATTTAACACCGAGAACACAGCTGCTTTGAATGGACTCAGCTTGCCCGTGGTGCCCAAGACATTCAGTGCCAGAGGGAACCTGTCACAGTCCATAGCTTCATTGTTTCCAACCTGCAGGCAACACATCCTAGAGACGGATCCAGTACATGGCGCTGCGGATGCGGTTGTAATCCAAGAGCTGTTCAATGGGACCTGAGTGAACAGGAGAAAAGTCACTTGGGGACATAGTTAAAAATCCCTGTACAGTTTCTCATGGTCTTTAAAGCAGATGGTGGCAGAGCAGCCTGTGCTTGCAATCCATAGCAGCTTTGCACAAAACCAGACAACTACAGCTCAAGCCTGCATCAATAAAACTAGCAGATACCAGCTCCTGACAGAGTAAGTTGTTTCCTCACACTGCTCCACAATGCTCAGTACAGCTCCACATACAGGTATCAAATACAGGGAGCCACGAACTCATTTCAACTTCCTGCTCAAAAACTGTCTCCCTTTTTCCAAGCTGCTCCACTTTGAAGGCCAGAGGAAACAGCTGCGAGGAGGAGGGGAATTCACAACACACAGGAAGGAGGCAGGAGAGCTGAGCTGCTTAGGCAGGTTTTCCGAGAGGAATTTGTCCTTGGCCAGACAGACATGCCAGAGCAGCACAGGAGAATCAGGTCCCTTCACTTCCCTTACATAAACCACCCTGACCCCAGGGTAAGGACACCTGGCAGACGTGCTGGGCCCGCACCCAGCTACAGGACTCCCAGTCTTAGTCACAGCTCCACAGCAGGCAGAGGTGGGAGGACAGCCAGCAGCTCACTGCCACTGCAAATCCATCATCTGCAGGTCTGATCTCGTGGCAAATGTGCCTTGGCACACCTCATGTGCAGAGGTAGGAGGATACCAGTAAAGAACCAGAGTGGTTTAAGGAATCAGGACAGACACATCAGGACTGCCTACAGCTCTCTTCCACTCAGCTCTTGGCCCCGTCCTCTTTTTGAAGTGTGTATTGATTGTCACATACTACTCACCAACTGCTGCAATTGCCGGGCATTTGTCATAAATGTATTTACTGCAGACATCTCTCACCATTCTTGCATCAACGGCCTAATAAACATCAAACAAGCAATTAATGACTCTTCCAGCATATCCACACTTCTCGAAGTTGCAAGTTACTGTTGCCATTACATATCAAGATCATTATAAAATACAATCAGACCTTTGGGGCCATCTGCACCAACTGCCCAGCTTTGCCTGCAAGGATGGCTAATGTCCCTACAGAGTGCAGAAGGCAAGGCAATCCAAAATCTGAAGTCTCCTAAGGGATAGAGTGGCTGCAGAATTACACAAACTAGGAAAACTGTTAAAGGAATTTCAGGTGGTGCTGCTTAACACAGTTGTATGCCCTCTTTCTGGGATGGACTGACTCCAGTCACAGGGACACAGGATACACCGCATGTGTGCCAGAGATTCTGAACAGCAGGATAACCATGTGGACTCCAGGCAGTCTGATTAAGGGATAAGTAAGTCATGTGTTACTGCAGCAGACTAAGGCCAGACAATGCTGACACCAACCATGCTCAGGTATCCCAGCCAAAACAAATGGATACCTACAGAAATCCTGGCATCCCACTCCTCCAGAGGGATACGGCGTCCGTAGTGCAAGAGATGGCTTCCAATATTCTCACACACTCGTGTGGTACCTGGATGTTGAAGATATCGCATGGTCAGTGCACCGAGAAGCCTCCCAGAGTTGCAGAGCCTGATCATCAGCCAAAGCACAGAGTAGGAACTCTAACCATTAAATCACCTGCTAACGAAGCACAGTCCTAACTCCCACCCAGTGCAGCTCCAGCAGGAGCTATGCAATACACAGATTGCTTCTCTGGTCTCCAAAGTGTTACAGCCAAGGCAGACCAGTCTGAGAGTCTCAATTCTTAGGTCACCAGGCAGTATGTCACTCGTGGGAGCACATCAGGCTGGGGTAAGCTGCTTTGACAACATGGCACGAGGAGTGTGGAGCAGGAAAAGGAAGTTTTGCCCAGTGCCTGCCAGCAGAACTGCGATGTCTAGCATAGGTCCTGCTCCCCCAGGAGAAGCACAAGCAGAAACCCTCTGAAAGCTGTACAGCGGTCAATCCATAAACCAGAACGTACCATCCAGCTGAGCCACCATGGCATTTCGGAGATAGTTCTTGGCTCTTGTCACCTCTGACTCCGTGGTACTGGTGCACAGACGCATCCTGGAGAGGACATGTAAAGACCACGAAAGCTCTTCAAGATGTTTGTCTGCTCAGACAGAAAGTGAACTCCTCCCTTTCCCAAGCCTCCTCAAAAACACGCTGTTATCAACACCGCTTGTCTTGCAGGCTGACATCCATCCTTGATCTCCACATAGCGGCTAAGAACAGGGGAGCACTGAGCAGCAGGAGGTAAGAGCTCCAGCACACAGGCAGGGGATTCAGCCAGCAGCACACACACTGAGCTACACTCAGAGGTTCAGCAGCCCTGGTGCTGGCTCTGGCTAGCCCAGCAGCATGTGCTGTGCATTGCCCTGTCACAGGAGAAGGAAGGCATGTCAGCCATTCCCATGCACGGCAATGCTGCTATGGAAACTGATGCTGAAAGAACAAGACAGCTCCACAGAGTCTGTTCGGGCTCCAGCTGCTAAATCCCTTCTTCCCCTGCCAATGGCCACATCTCTGGGGCAAGGGCTCACTCCACCTGCTCCACACACAGCATGGCTTGGAGCTCAGATGCGGCCTTGAACCACTACTGGTTCACGGACACAGTAAGATGGACAGCCAGAAGGCTCCCAAACACTGGCATGATTCCAGCAGCAGGTCATTCATCCGCCACAACACAAGGGCCTGAGCAGCAGGAACTCTGCCTGCTTTGCTCAGGCTTAACATAAACAATGGAGATATGTCTCTTGGGCGCCCAGGAAAGCCCTGTCTAAGGAATGATCTCACTTGTATATAAAAAACCCCAAAGCCTTGGTGCTAATACTTGAAAGCATGAACAAAAGACCTGAAGAGCCCTAAGAGATTAAAACAGCTCCTCAAAAGCCACATCCTAAGAGATTCACAGAAACCACTCATAGGATCACTTAACCAGAATGCAAATTATCAAGAAGTTCATAAAGACTACAGCTCTCTGTAGACTTAATATGCTCCCCCAGCAGCTCAGTCTCCCACAAGAGGCTCAGATCTTAAACAGCACCTTGTGCAAAAGTTGTACTTACCACTCCCCCTGAGCACAAAACATCATATCATCTACGGACAGAGGGTCGGAAACAAAATGGAAACCGAAGAGGCCGGTGTCAGAGTAAGAGGTGTTGAACGGCTCGAAACTGTGGCAGAGATTATGCTCCACAGCAAGCGCAGCCAGCCTGCTAGACTGATTCTGTAAATAAGGAGATACTGTCAGCCATTTCACTTTCAGCTTCCTCACAGCTCAAATTCTTTCCCACTGAGCTGTTTTCACAAAGACCACAGACAAGACAGAGCGGAACACTTTGCTGAAGGAGAGTTTAATTTAGAGCCTTCATGTGGTCAACAGATGAGAATCACTGCTGGAAAAGCCACAGACAATGGGCTAGGAGTCCATCCAGCAAAACCATTTCCTTTCCCAGCTGCAGATGAAAAGCTGGTATGCATACCACCGTAGGAGTGGGAGAAAATGGGAAGGACAAGGTCTCCCAGCAGCAGGGGTTAGCACAGTTATACAGGCCAGACAGTTTCCAGACAATAATGGATGCAATACTGAGGTTTTAAACAAGTTCCATTTGCTCTGCAGTGGTAAGGCAAGCTTGCATCATATTCTGTCTTGCTTCCATCACCCCACCAAGTGGTTAGTTGTGAGGGTGGGAATAAGCTGCTAAGAATTCACCAGCTACACCTCTTCCAAACTTAGAAGAGAAGGTTCAGTTCATTTTCCAGCATCGCCTCTCAAGAACTGTCCTGGATTAGCCTCGATTACACTTCTATTCTACTTTCCAGGCTCCTAACCCCTTCACAGTTGGAAGTCAACCACAACAGCCTCCCCTAAAGCACATCCGTGTAGTCTCTCCATAACGCTTTACATTAAAGTGAAGGCTCTCCAAGCTCTCTCTGTTGCACTCCCGAGACTCTTACCTTCCCACCTCCAAAAGTGCGGTCGTAGCGCCCTATGATAGCATTAGCCACATTGAGCACCACGTTGTCTGGATCAGCCCATCCTGGCCCCTCCACAGCAAGAGCAATATGGGCAAGGGGCAGAGCATCATCTCTGGCACGGATCTGGAAAATCATCAGGGAGTGGGGGACAACTGCATGAACATTGTGATCTGTCTGCAGCCTGCTGCAATGCCAGCCTGACAAACTGGGGCACTTGATGTCATTCCAGTGAAATCAAAGAATCCCAGGCAGAACTAAGCACAAACCAGCTGCTCTGATGTGAGTTTTGCAGCAGATGAGCAATAGCCTCACACTCCTAATGGATTTGGGTCCCATCTGAAACCCAACATGTGGCAATGAGCCCCAAGAACACAACATGGGAGCACCACCAGGATGGTGCATCATCAGCTTCTCCGAGACACACAAACAGACTTTTCCACTCAGAAGCAGCTGTAATTGATTTCACATTCATTCAATAGTTGGGCAAGAGCTGCTTGCTTTGATAGGAACCAAAACAACTTTACCTCACTCCCTGTGAAACGACAGGGTGCGAGAGCAGGCACAGAACCCTCCTTGGATGTAGCAGGCACCCCACTGAAGTGCTGCTTAGCTGCATCTACCAGTTCTCTGTGGGAAATACCTGGCAATGACAAAAAGAGAGATTTGCAGTCTTAGACTAATTTAACAAAATTACCTGATTTTACATTAGCGATGTGTGACAAGTTTCATTGCATGCTTGAAAATACCGAGGCTTCCCAGGATCACAAGGATCTAGAACTTACCTCCAGCAGCTGCCAGGACCATACGAGGTGCCTTGAAGTGAGTATCAATGTATGAAGCCAGATCCGCTCGAGTCAGCCGCCTGTAAAGAACACAGAGACCCAGAACATCAGCATCTCCAACTTGGGAGGAAAGAGAGGCTTAGGAGAAGTTCACAGAGCAGAGACAGCAGCGATTCTCTTTGTTGGGGGGTAACAATACTTTTTAGAAGCAAGGTTGCACTGCTGTACTGTTTGCCCTGTGCTCTAATTCCAGAGCACAAAGAATGAGAACCAGCAGCCAAGATGGAAAGTTAAGGAAAGACTTCAATACAGACTGGAGAGTACAAGGCCACTGCTCTAATGAGCACCCCTAGCTCTCTAACTTCTCTAACAGTGTCAAACTGACAAGCACTGGAGAAGGTTCAACCTGTCCCTTCCAGCCTCAGGAAGGGCTTGCAGGAGGTGATTCTAAGGAATGCGTGCAGCATTACACTTTCACCAGCACCAATGGGGAAAACACAGGGCACAAGGAGAAGCCCATGGGCTCACACCACCTCCATGTACACACTGTGCAGTCACCATGCCCAAGAAGCAGCAGCCGTGCACCCCAGGGACTGCAGCCCTGGGCTGTGCACCACATCCAGCCTGTTGCTCACTTGATGTTCTCTGTGGTCCCTTCAACAGTGTGGGCCAGCGCAGTCCCCTGGTAAGCAGTGGCATGGAGGTAATCAAAGGTGACATCTGCCAGGCTGCTGTCCGTTTCCTTCAGCTCCTGAAGGATGACGCCACGCTCCTTCTCAATCTGAGAATCCTCCAGCGCACAGTTCTGCACAAGGTCGCTCAGAAGCTCTACAACTGCAACACAATTCCTACGTTAGCATCTCACTGCCTGACTGCTACCCAGTGCTGCTGAAAGGAGAAGAGACACACAGGAGTGAGCAAAAACCACTCTGAGGAGGGGCTGCAACGTAACAGAGCTGAGTGCTACCCATTCCCAAAGCATCTGGGAGGGACAAACAACACTGGTTTAGCAAGAAGTCTCCTAGTCGGCTTGCCAAAGCAGCCCTGCCAGCAGAGTGCAGGCAACATCTGCAGAAGGTGAAGCATGTCAGAAGCAGGTACTGTTCCAGATACACACTGAATCCTTACAGAGAGTTTGTGACACCTACAGCACAGCCCATGTCTGCAGTAAGGCCCCGACTCAAATCACTGCCTCTGCCCAAAACCGACCCAGAGGAGGCAGCTCATGGCAGTACAGAGCAGGAGGAGCACCTCCTGTACCGCACTGAGGACTCCTCACACAGCAGCTGTCGCTGACCTCAGTTGCTAAGCTCCATAAAACAACCATAAACCAGTGAATCCCTCCCATCCTCCCTCCTGGCCATGCAGTGCAGCCTGACATAACTAGAGCTCTTGTTTTAGGGACACATGAGCACACAACCTTGAAGCACCACATCACTGCACTGCTCTCTCCAACTACCAACCAGAGCCTCCAATTTACTGCTCAGCTACTTCAGCCCCTGGTCTGTTGGTAGAAAGGATGCTTGGGGGTGAGAAACAGAAGCACATGCACTCATTTAACCTCCCAGTCAGACTTTGCCCCTGGCCATCCTACCTTTGGGCATGTCCTTGGACAAGGCTTTTATGTAGAAGGCAGTCTGCTCGCGGGAGGTGTACCCGTTCAGGTGAGCACCCAGACTCTCCACTTCCTTCTCAAAGGCTGAGCCAGGACGCTTCTTTGTGCCCTAAAGGAAAACCGATAAACTCAATCATGAAATAAACAAACTTCCCTTTAGGGCAGAATTAAAGCAATGAAAATAACAATAAAGACCTAAAGCAATAAAAACTGTCGCACGATTCGTAAAAGCCAAGGGCTGGTGCACAAGGCAAGAGATTTAAAACTTGGCTTACTTCCTCTAGATAAAAAATGGCTGAGGTATATTTTGAAACACCAAAACAAACCTTCAATAAAGCTTGTGTTTATTGAAACACAACAAAGCTGCCGGAAAAAATAAAGGCTGTCATCACCACTAACCAACACAAACTCAGCAGGGAAGGAGATAACCCATGCTGAGTTTGAACAGCATATCCCCGGAAGTAAACCAAGAATAAGCCTAAACCAAAAATAACCAGATTTCTAGCTATCCAAGCAGTGATATTCAGAAGAGGACAAAGAGAAGCAGAAGACTACTTCTAATACACGGCCCATCTCTTAAGGAGCTAGCCAGGTGCTGCAGTTGCCTATGAAGTCCCAGGCTTAGATGTCTTCTGCCCTGTCCAGCAGACACCGGCGTAATTTGAAAAGCAAGAACTGTAGCCCCTAAACTTTGCTGGACCAGTAAGAAAAGCCAAGAAAAATGAATGGCTACAGGAAATGCTGCTTTGAGCTCTCTGTGCTAACCTGAGGAAACATGCTTCATAACACAGTGCTCTATGTGCATCACACTTGTTAATTACAACATTTTTTCCTTTAAGGGGAAAAATAAGCAAACAGTAAATAAGACTTAATTCATGCATGCTTGCAAGTTGCTGCACATTCAACCAGTGAGCACCATGTGGGCTAGATGCCTTTTGAGATTTATTTTCATATGGTGTGCAAAGTCTCTAGGACTCAGATGACCACTGATTTACACCCTCTTTCAACAGCTACAGCTTCCAAAGCGAGCAGACAATGTATGGACAGAATCTTCGGGGCAGCTCTGTGCACACCTAGCACATGTCCTCACCTTAAAGGCCATGTGTTCCACAAAGAAACCGGCCCCATTGGTCTTGGCGTCTTCATAGCGGCTCCCGGCCTCGATCCACAAACCCACCTGGCAGCAAAACCAGCGAGTACCAACATTAGGGAAGAAAACAGTCAGCATCCTAACGACACAAACATAACAGCAGGTGCAAGAAGTCTACTCTACAGAGGTGCCTCACTAGAGGCACCAAAATAACAACAAACTAGCAACTGTTTCCTGCACATACTTTGGCTTTTTCTCTCTCAGCTTCACCAAAGCTGGTTTTGTCAGAGAGATAACTTTTACTGATCACTTACTGTTAATACAAAAATTGTGAGGCTGAGCAAATTTGTTGAGCATGAAAGCTTATCTAAAGACAATACAACACCAGGCTGGGCCTCCTGCTGCTATATTAATCCCACCTGTTCACAAAGAGAAGCAGCAGAGTCTCTGTCAAAACTGAGGGTTCAGACAGGGGTCTGTCCCTTTTGGAAGACCAGCTGCACTCTAGACAAGGCTGATTGTTTCAAATAAGCTCCTAACCTATGTTAAACTCACCGTGCAGGTTGGCTGATTGGACTCTTCTGAGGCTACACGGAGACCGTTCTCCAGGGTGGTGACCTGGGTCTCAGGGATATTTTGGAGTGTCTGGGCATAGGTAGCAGCTCCTCGCTTCCTTGTCAAAGTCAATAAAGCTGCCTGAAAAAATAAAGGCTGTCATCACCGCTGACCAACTGTTCCCCTCGAAAGGGCTGGGAACTCAGAGCTTCGAAGAGGTGCGAAACCCCAAGGAAGAGCCGCAGGAACCAGTCACACCCCAGTACCGGAGCGGAGAGAGGACAGCGGGCCCGCGGCAAGCCCCGCACTGGGTGACGGTGACAGTGACAGCCGCCGCCGCCCCCCGCCCGCTCGGCCCCGCTCCGGACCCCGGGGCATCCCACAGCCACCGCCGCCCGGCCCGCACCGCCCGCCGTGTCCCTATGACCTTCCGGGCCGGCGCACAGGCGGNGGGGCGGGGCGTGCCGCGGCCAGGAGAGCGCGCCCCCTGGTGGCTGGAGGGCGCGGCGGGGCAGCCCGAGATGGGGGGTGCTGGAAGTGGGGGGCCCGGGGAATGGGGATCCCGGGAATGGGGATCCTGGGAATGGGGGTCCCGGGAATGGGGATCC
>VZRR01002037.1:5870-45778 GCA_013398015.1 Oreocharis arfaki | reverse complement strand
TCCTGGGGAATGTGGGTCCCGCGGAATGAGGATTCCGAGGATAGGGATCCCAGAGGATGGGTATCTTGAAATGGGCATCCTGGGGAATGGGCTGCAGTGCCACAGGCCCAGAGCAGGTCATGGGAAGTGGCATGAGAAGTGGCAGAAAAGATCCAGCGAGATGGAGCGGAGGAGCCCACCTGCAGGGAGGCCGTTCCCAGCAGTGCCGGGGTGCAGCCGGGCGGTCTGGCCCAACAGCACCGTTATTGAGGAAAGGGCATTGAAAACAACCCTGAGAAACACCACGTAGCTTTATTCATGATGCCAGCCCGCTGCTGGGAGCAGGACCACTCTGGCCTCTCCAGCGCTCCCCAAACCATGTCCTGGCCCAGTGGGACAGGCCCATGCTGGGGCAAAGTGGGGGACACCAGGTGGCCCCTCGGCGTGACAGCCAGCAGCAGCTCCGGCCAGCAGCAGCCCCACCACAGCGGGGCTCATGGACAGGGCAGGGCCCCAGCGCTCAGAGTCCAGAGGGGCTGCTGGGGACCAGGGCCTCTGGGCCCCAGGGTGGGTGAGTTGGTGCCATCAGGGTGGCAAAGCCATCTTTGCCCATCCAGCTCCTGGCGGAGACATCTTCCTCTTGAGGGGCTACATTCTGGTGCTGTGGTCCACCTAAGGGGGGCAGACAGAGAGGGGTTGGTGTGGCTGCCCTCTCCATCACCATGCTGGGGACAGCAAGGCTGGGTGCTCACCGAGGCCTGGCGCCGCTCCCTGCTGCTGTGCACCACAGCATCGGGCACCGAGGGGAAGAAGGAGTGCTTGGTGATGGTTGAACTGAAGAAGTTGCCCCGCTCCAGCTGGGCCAGGACGGATACTGTGTGGAGGGAGAAGTATCTAAAGTGATGGCACCTAGCTGAGCACCCCCACACCCACCCAGAGCAGCCTCCTCCTGCCTCCTGTGTTGCGGGGGATACCGGGGTCGCTACGAGGCTTTGAGGCTCAGACTGGATCCCTGGGACAACCTGCAACACCTGCTTCCTGGTGAAACCCTGGGGATGGGAGCACCATGCAGGGACCCCCCAGGCTATCAGCTGTGTGCCAAAGGGCTGGCCATGCCTGGCCAGGGCTCATGACTCTGCAGATTCCCCTCACCCGGGCAGCTGGCAATGAAGACGTCTACTTCTATCTCACGGAAATCGTTGAAGATCTGCAAATGGCAAAAAATATTTTATCCAGGAAGAGAGATGGGCAGTAGCCATCAGGACACCCCACAGGGCCCTGGAGATACCCTCAGCAAGGCTGCTGTCCTGCCTGCTCCCCAGCCCCTTACATTTTTCAGGATCTTGATGGAGACGGTGTCCACAAAGCTGACAGGGCTGAAGTCCAAGATGACAGCGTGGAAACTGGGCTGAGGCAGCCCTAGGCTGTGCAGGGTGGGCTCTGAGGGCGCACGGCTGTCCCCTGCACTCAACTCGATCACCGCCACCCCTGGACCGTCTTCTGTGTTCTGGAGGAGGGAAAGAGACTTGGCATCATTGCTGCAGGGCTGGCAGCACCCTGCTTGTGGCAGTGTTCCCCCAGGCTCATCTTGGTGAGGCTCTTTGGCTGTGTGAGGGCACAGGCAGTGGGTGGCCTCAGGAGTGGTTGCCCCTCTCACACCTTCACCCACTTCTGTGCTCTTTCCAGATGCGTCAAAATCCACCCCTCTCCCCAGCACCACTCTCCAGAGCCAGACTCATTAGCTGTCACCAGGCCAGCCTTTGCTCTTGCTCTTAATTCTGATTAACTTGCCAGAAGGTTAATGACTGATTATGCTCCACTGCATAATCATTAACAGCCCAGCTTTCCCACCAACCTTGGGTATGATGCTGGGACCCAGTTCAGTCCCAGTGCCTTTCTCACCCACTGGCCCTAAACTGAACTGGGAACCCCATGGGCCACCAAGCCCCACCAGTGCACTGACAGGAGCGTCAGACCCAGGCAGGGAAGACGTGCAGGATGTTACTGGAGGGGTGGTCCCCTGCATCAGGAAAGCACCTCTTTCCTCTTTGCCTTTTCCTTCTCCAGTTTCTTCTGCTGTTTCTGCAGCTTCTTAAGGGCCTTCTTCTTCTTCTCAATCAGGCGGTCCACATCGATGCCGCTCTGCAAAGCAATGCGGCCCTGTGTCCCCAGCTGCCCCAACACTGCCCTGCTGCTGGCAGGTGAGGGACACAGGAAGCACTCTGGGGCTGGTGGCTCTCCTACCTTCTTCTTCAGGGCCTCAGCGTACAGCTCCACGTTGGCAAAATAGACAGTGGAGGAAGAGCGGAAGATCTTCACGCCAGGGACCTCCTGTGCCTGGGGGCAGATGGGGAGGGTGCTACCCCAGGGATGGAGCCACCTGCTCCCCTTCCTTCCCCCCCACCAAAATGCCCCCAGGGTTTCCCAGTGAGCCACTACTGGGGGTGCTTTGAACTGCTCCCCCATTGCAGGCAGCTCTTCCCCCACCCCTGGTGCTGTTACCATCTCGTATTCCGCCACATCTCTGTAGACATCGGTGTCGGAGATGCGCCCCAGGATGGAGTAGTGAGGGCTGCAGGGAGCAGAGCAAGGGGCTGAGGTCACCACAGGCTCCTCCTGCCCTTGGGATGTAGCACCGGCCCCAGCCACGGGGTACTCACAGCTGGGTGCGGAAGATGACCGTGAGCAGCCCAAAGGCCACCGAGACTGCCAGGCCAATGTCCAAGTTCAGCAGGAGGGTGGCCACAAATGTCACAATCCAGACCAGCTGGAGAGAGGACATGGTCAGCTGCAGCACAGCCTCCCCACTGGCACCCACAAGCCTCAGGGAGGGTGGAGAAACCCTCTCCAGGAATAAGAGCACAGCCCCAGGGCTGGCCAGCACCTTACCAGGTCCACCCGGTTGGACTTCCAGAGGGTGCTGAGGTCGTTGAACTGCTTGAACATACCCTTGAGGTTGACGATGATGATGGCAGCCAAGATGGCCTAGGAGAGAAATCTCTGCAGCTATGAGGAAGCTGAGGGCAAATCTGGGGGTGGCTCTTTGCTCTTCCCCTGCCATATCACCATGTCATGGGACAGGCACAGGGGTGGGATATGACACAGAGGCTGTGGGACTAGATGTACCTTGGGCAGGTCCCGGAAGAGCTCTCCAATCTTCAGGATGGTCACCAGGATGACCAGGGATGCAATGACACTGGCCACCTGTGCAGAAGGAGAGCAGGAGGCGAGGGGTGAGCCCCCGCTGCTCCCTGTGCTTTCTGCCCCTGGTTCAGCCCCAGAGAGGGAGGCAGCGCTGCCCAGACTCACCTGGCTGTTGCCCCCTGTGCTCTCCTGTACCAGGCTCCTCGACATGGAGCAGCTGATGGCAAAACACTGGAAGAATCCTCCCAGGAAGTTGCAGAGGCCCAATGCGATCAGCTCCTGCAGGGACAGAGCAGTGGCGGGGAGCACCATGCTTTCATCTGGCTGCAAGAAGGGCAAGCTTAGCTTTCATCCAGGGTGGGGGCCCTGTGCCTGAGCATCACCTGGTTGCTATCCACTTTGTAGCCATGTTTCAGGGCAAAGATTTTGCCCAGGGAGATGCAGATGGCATAGCCTACCACAGCAATGGCAAAGGCATTGCCCACCACCTGCCCAAAGTAGCTGATGTTAGGGGGCACAGGTGGCTTCAACCTACATTCAAGAGAGAGATGGGGCTCAAACAGGGGTGCTGTGGGCAGCACAGTGCCCTGGCACAGCCCCCTCCACCACCAGGCCCTGCTCACCCGCTGGGGATGTTGCCCACCACAGAGATGCCAAACTTGTCTTTCAGGTTGACGCCATAGGAGATGCCGGTGGAAACGATGATCTGGGGGAGAATGACTGGAGTGAGGCAGGGCCTTCCTACACAGGGGCTGTGGTGGCAGAAGAGGAGGAGGGCACAACGTATGCCCTGGGGCTGCACTTGCCAAGGAACCCCATCCATCCTCTCCCCACCCTGAAGGGGACAGGGATACAGCAGGGATTCCTGGCTGCATCCCCGCAGGAAGCTGGGGCAGCTCTGGGTACCGTGATAAGCTCGATGGGGATGGGCATGGGCAATTTGGCAGCAAACTTGTGGTTGAGCTCTTTCACAATTAAGATGGCCACCATGGCAATGATGGCAGTCACCAGGGTGCCCACGTTGGTATTTGGCAGCTTCTTGCAGAGATCGATGACGGTCTAGAGAACACAGGAGGAGGGAATGTGTTCAGGAAAGCAGATGCCTCCCCAGCAGGTTTTTGGAGGCCTCTGTGTTCCCCACAGGTGAGCATCAGGGGTCCTTGGGTGCCAGCAAGCCCTCACTCACCAGAAACAGTGAGAGTGGCCCTGAGGGCTCACTCTGGGAGACTCCAAAAACATTCTTGAGCTGGGAGACGAGGACGTGCACAGAGGCAGCAGTGGTGTAGCCACGCACCAGCGGGTCCGAGAGGTAGGTCACCACGAATCCAAACTGCAGGAGGCCCAGGGCCACCTGGAAGGAGAGAAGGCAGAAATGACACCCAGAAATGACCACATGGTCTCCTGTTCTCTGCTAGACTAGGCTGGGACCACCTTACCTGGAAGATACCTGTCAGGACAGTGATGGTGGCCACCAGCTCCACCCTGGCGGCGTCCCGCAGTTCCTCATTGACTGTCGCATTGCTGCCATTGACAGACTCCAGGAAGTTCTCGCTGGGCACCAGGGACTCCGTCAAGCTCCCGATCATGACAGAGATGACGGCGAAGGGACCTGAGAACAGGCAGCGTGTGGGCAGGGAGCCCAAGGTGGGCACGAGGACCTTTCTGAGAGGACCTCTTGAGGGGTCAGCTCCTCTCTCCTTAGGCCTGGCTCAAAGCACACGCACTGTACTTGGCTCTGGCTTGGCCAGCCCTCTTCTTGGTGGAGCGAAATAAAGGCAAGAAATGTCCCCCCCCCAACTGCTGGTGTGGTAATGCTGTGACATGGACATCCTTGCTCCCTCCCCACCATTGCTGTGCAAGCACGTGGTCCCTCAGCTCACCCACAGAGTTGTGCCTTGATGTTCCGAAGAAGAAGTAGAGGAAGACGGGGTAAAAGGAGGAGTAGAGACCTGTGACTGGCGGCAGTCCAGCCAGCAGAGCATAGGCGAGCCCTGGAAGGTGGAGCAGGAAGAAATGTCACCAATGGCCAACCCCTGGCCACCCCCACTGTGGGGAGCCCCTGGCAGCCTGGGCATGGCATGACTCACCCTGGGGCAGGTGCATGATGCCCACACTGAAGCCCGAAAGAATGTCCCCCAGGAGCCAGTCCTTGATGGGGTAGCGGGGCAGCCAGCGCAGGAAGGGCAGGAAGCGGAACAGCAGGGACTTGGCAGCAGAGCCCGAGCATCTGGTGGGGAGGGAGCAGGAGCTGAGGTTGAGCACAAGTGCAGGGGGCTTGGGGACATCAGTGAGGGTGGGTGGGGCTCCATGGGAAGCAATGGGATCTGTGGGACCGTCAGCTCCATCCACTGGAGCCTGGTGTGCCCTCCAGGCAGGAGGACAGAGTGGGGACATGGGTATTTGGGCACGGAAATGAACCCCCAGGTCTGCAGCTCCCTGGGGCAGTGGGGCTGGGGTGCACAATGCCTGGCAAGGTCCAGGCACACCCCACTGGCCACATGGTCTTACCTGGTCTTGTGGAGACAGCCACGCAGAGAGGGCTTGGTGGGAGGTTTCCTCTGTGCCACCTCCTCCAGTTCAGCCTCACTCAGCACCTCGCGGGGCGCTCGGTGGCTCAGGGCCATCTCTGCCGCCATGCCCACCTGGCTCTCCAGAATGCCAGTCCACTGCAGGGACACAAGGGACAGCTCAGCCACATTCCCACAGCCAGGGGCAGCCAGCACCCCACCCACCCTCTAAGCCCCTCTTCCAGCTCCACTTGCCCCACAGAACCATCCCATCCTGGCCAGGTGGGCAGGAATGGCCCTGAGGATAGGCAGGAGCTGAGTTTTGGGAGTCCTGAAACAGCAGCAGAAGCTCAAAACAGAGAGCAGCAGGCAGTCAGCAGGTGGGCAGGGAGAGAACTGAGGCTTCAGCAATCAGTGCTGCCCACTCCTGCCCCACAGCAGCCCCATCCACCCCACTGGAATGCACAGGTGGGGTCTGCCGGCAGAGCTGCCCGGGAGGGGGTTCCCCTCCACCTGCCCACTCAGGACCCACCTCAGTGCCAACCACTTTTCCCCTCCGTGTACTGCGGCAAGGCAGGGCAGTGGGCCAGCAATCTGCTGAGCAGAGCCCCAGCCATCCCACAGCCCCGTCCGCAGACTTTGTCCCTTTACACATGAGGGGAGCAGGAATGTGAACCCCAGGCAAATGTCACAGCTCACCATCCCTCCGACAGTGCCCTCCCCTGACCCCTGCAGCGCAGAGCAGGATGAGCCTGTGAGCAGAGGAGCTGGGCTGGGCTGAGGTCTCACCCTTCACGGGGCTGGGGTGGTGGGACTGAGGAATCCCTGAACAAATCCACGGCTTGGCCTTGCTCAGGGCTCACGCTGAGAGCTGCACCATCCTGCCAGGCCCACCCTGCTCAGTCTTAAGGTGCTCTCCCACTTGCAGCTGGACCCATGATCCCCTCACCCTCACAGGGTGCCTTGCCCAGTCCTAAGGTGCTCACCTACTTGCAAGGACCCACAAACCCCTGAGTGCCTGGGGCTGTGCCAGCCTGAGCCCCTGTGTTACCCCCAGCCCTCCTACCTGCTGTGCTCAAACTGGTCAGGAGCCACCAGCCAGGTGCATGCTCTGCTTCCTCCTATTTATTAAAACCAGCCTGTGATCTTTGAGACACCATTCCCTGTCTCCAGCCCTTCCTCCTGCCCTGCCGAGAAGCTGCCCCACTTCCCAGCCCCACTGCTGCACAGCACCCACCATGCTCCCCTTGGTGCCCTGGTGTGCTGGGTTCCCCCCCAGCTGTGGCAGACCCAGCATTGTCACCACTGTGCCCAGAGCCACCCCGTTCTGAGGACTGTCTAGTACAGTCTCAGCTCCTGGTCTGCAGCCATATCCAGGATGCTGCCATGCCTGACCACCCATGCCACATGCAGGGCAGGGGGCTTCTTGCCACTGGGCACAACCTGGTGCCAACCTCCTGCCAAGAGCTGCCTCCCCAGGGCACTGCTTGGGGTCCCACCATCACCCTTCTGTGCCCCCACAGCTCCCATGGATGTCCGCTCTCCAGCCCATCTCCTGGAGCAGGAGTTGTGACCAGGACAAGGAGGGTTCCTCACAGCCTCTGGTCATGGCATCCAGGGTATTTTCCCTAGACCCTTGCTTACCTGCTGGAAACAGGTGTGCTGTGCTCTGTGGACTGCCCTGGTCTCACACAATTTGCACAGACCCAGCTGCTATCTTGTTCCAAAGGTCCCGCGCGGGCACTAGAGTCCCACTGAACCCATCACACCTCCCCGGGGCTCCATCACAACCTAGAATTGGTTGCAGGGAATTTCTGAGTCACATTTGGCCCAAGCCCATGGGGACACGGCAGCGGAAATCCAGGCTCACATGTCTGACCTGTAGCAAGGTGTGGCGTGAAGGCAGTGGGCAGGGCCAGGCATTGGAGAGTCCTGGGTCCCCTCGGTGGTGGGATGGGACTGGTAAGTGGCAGGAGTGGTGACAGCCAGGACCACAATCTCCGGGGCTGGAACAACTTGTGTCCATCCCCAGTGCCTGGTGGGGGCAGCCTGTGGCCACTTTGGCTCTCTCCCTGGTGAGCACGACCCAGGTCGCACAGCTTTCAGGCAGTGGGGCTGAGCCTCTTCCCTCAACCTCTCCCACATCCCTGGCCCTCCCTGTCCACCCTCATGCCCATCAGTGGTCAGGTAAAAGCATGTCCAACACAGGCACCCACATGCGACTGCTGCCTCATTTATCTACTCCCCATCACTTATCTACTCTCCCAGCATGGAATGAGAGGCCATCAAAGGGCTCCTGCTTGGATACAAAGAGCAGCCCGTGTCATTTATTGCCTCCTTATCACCGCTCCCTGTCCCCACCCTTGCCATTCCTTCCCGCACTCCAGCCTCCAGCCCCCCACCTGCACCCCAGGCTGGTCACTCTGCCTGTGGCCCCCCTCACCACGCCAGCCTCCCTGGCCCTCATCCCCCAGCCAGCCTCAGGAAGGGCTGCAGGACAGGGCCACAGCTCCTGGCAGTGCCAGCACAACTCCTGAAGGCTGCCCTGAACTCAGCCCCCAGCTGCTCAGGTGACAGTCCACAAGGGACAGAGGGATGACAATTGATGGCAACCCTTGCTCAGGGCGCTGTGGATCAATGCTGCCCTTTGCTCACCTGCTCTTTCCTCTTCAACAAAAGGGGAGGGAGGGAGGGCACCAGGATCACGCTCAGCCTCCCCTCCTCACACTTCCTCCTCCTTGCTGGCACCCAGCTTGACCCTGCTGAGGTCATGCAGCCTTCAGAAAATGGATCTTCCCTTGGCCTAGGTCAGGCTGAGGGTGCTGGCAGCTGCCAGGCACAAGCCCCACAGCTCACCACAGCCACTGTGGCATTGCAACCCTGCCAGCCAGGCCTGGGGCCACTGGACACCACCACAGCCGATCCCATCTCTGGGTGAACCAGCCTGGACACAGCCCCGTTCAAGCAACTGACAGCAAGTTGCTTGCTCCATCCCCTGGTCACCTTGCCCCAGGCCACAGCGACTCCCAGGCAGCCCAGGAACTGGCTGTGAGCTCCTGCCCAAGACCCCTCCCAACATCACCTCGAGCCCAGGTGCTGCATCCATAGCCCCAGCCACGGATCCCCAGCAGAGGGAGAGAGAGCACAGAGCCCAGCACCGTTTTATAGACTTTTATTTCCAAATCTGGCGCTTCCATGATACACTTTTACACAGCCAAAGAGGAAGTGTGGGCATCTCCCCACTCCCTGCCAACAGAGTCAGGAGACAGAGAGAGGAAAAAAGCCCCAACAAAATCCCCCAAAGGAAGGAACCCAAACTCAAGGAGGATGCTCCCCAGAGCCCAGGTCACAGCACTACAATCAGGGACCAAGCTGCAGACTGGTCTGCAAGAAGCAGATTCCTGCTTCTTGACTGGCCCAGGTCTCCAGGGATGGCCACCAGCTCTGCAGGGATGGCCACCAGCTCTGCAGGGATGGCCACCAGCTCTGCTGCTCTCTTCTTTTTGGCACTTGACACTTGCTCTCCATTTGGCAGCAGCATAAAGAGCCCCGTGCCCAACTTGGCAGAAACATGGGCCCTACAGCGCAGCAGGGACAGGATCCCAGGACTCTGGTGCTGGCACTGCACAGCCGGAGAGAAACTTGTAAACGAGCTTGTTCCCAAAGGCAAAGATGGGCAGCATGGAGGGGCCTGGCTGTTCCCAGCATGTGGGGCCAGCAGGCTTTCCCTCTGCACACTGGTCCCGAATGGCATGTAAACATGTCAGCAGGCCCTCCTCTCCTCATCCCTGGGGAAAGGATGACAGTGAGCCTGCCTCGTCAGGGCTGTGCTGGGGACCCATGGCACCCCCAGTCACCAGCCCTTCTGTTCCCTCCATACTCTCCCCATTGACTCGGGGATGCAGCCAAGAGGCCTTGGCCTCCCCAGGGGCCTGGAGGATGGTGGCACGAGTCCTCTCCTGTAAACATGTCAGGCTGGGCTACAGCAAGATGCCACGGCAGTGTGGTAGTAAGGCAGTAAGGAGCACATGGTCACGCAGCCCCGAGAGCACCATGGGGGTGGAAGGGAACACGCCGGCCCCCTGAGCCGAATGCCCTGGCCTGAGGCTGGGGGAGGCACAGCAGCAAGTTGCTTGACAGCAGGGCCAGTAGGAGCCAGGGTCAGGCCCCAGGCTGAGCAGACAACATCAGGATAGCCTGAATTTCCAGGGAGGGCAAAGTGCTGTTTATCTCCATCTCCCAAAATTCAGGCCACTCTGAGCTGGGGTCCTCTGCTACTCAGGGGAGAGCAGGTATACACAGAGCCCACAGGGAACCAGCTAGATGCAACTTTTGTGGGCAATGCTGGACCCTGAAACTGGAGCCACATTATGCTCCTGTGGATGCTAGTCCTCCGCAGAGCAAGCACCGTGGAGAAAAGCCAAGCCTGCTGCTAAGCAGGGCAAGGGTCATCCAGTTCCTCTACCAGACCCACAAAACAACAGAGGTTTGCTCTGTAACCTGCAGGTTAAAGAGCACAACACCCCAGTGGGTAAAAACACAGTGCTCACTTGCTGAGCAGAGGAAAACCAGCACTGATGAGAGTGGGACCATCCTGGTACAGGACAGGACTGCACAGCAGAGCTTGTCTCCTCCCCAGCAGGCTCCCAGTGCCGAATTTGCTGCCCCATTCACGTGTGCTCTTGCTGGCACACAGCCCCAGCTCACAGACAGGGGCAGCCCCAAGGGGTGGTCCCATGGGAGGGCAGAAGGAGGCCTGGCTGCAGGGGGCTGAGGGACACCAGGCAGGAGGGTGGCACTGAGACGTGTGGAGCTGCACAGTGGGAGGGTGGGGGACAGCAGGGCCGGCTGCCCTGCAGTGGGGATGGGACAAAGCAGTGCCAGCAAAGCCTTAAGGACTGCCTGGCAGTTTCTCCAGGCCACTGGGATTGTGGTTCTGGTAGCCCCAGGGAAACTGGCAAGGGGCTGTTGGTGAAACAAATGCTCCAGGTCCTGGGAACAGACCATCCGTAAAAATAACCATAGAAATTTCTCTTCTCTCTGATTACAAAGATACAAAAAGGTAGAAAACCCTCCCTGCCCCCATATCCTGGGCTCCATTTCTGTCCCCCTGCCACTGCCCACCCTCCACACACACACAGGCACACCCCACACACAAACAGCTCGCAGAGAAAGAGCTTGGCCCCAGGGGGTTGGAGATGCCACCCTCCCCCAGTACTACCCATCACACCAGGCAGGTGACGGAGAGCATGGCAGCAGCCGAGGGCCTGGAGGCTCCTGGCTGTGGGTAGTGTGGGCTGCTGGCCCCCCAGCCCACAGGGCAGGGGAAAGCAGGGTTGGTTTTGGGCCTCTGACAACCATCAGTTCTGGCCCCTGCTCCATGGGGATACCAAACCTCAGCTGGCAGTGCCTGGCGAAGGGCCCTGCTTCTTCCATCTCTCTTGCAGACAGCTTCAGCCCCTCAGGAATGGCCATCGTTTCTCATTATTCTTCTCAGAGGAAAGAAAAACAGCATTAAGCCATGGCATCTCTCCTGCACTCCAGCGTATTTTCCCTGCTATGCTAGATGGGGACAAGGCAGAAGACCTCTCTGTGTCAGGGCAGGAACAACGGTGTCCAAGTCCCTGAGATTAGGGAAGAGGGAAGGAGGGATGGGAATGGGGTGGGGTGGGAGCAGTACCAGCAGGGAGCAGAACTAGAGGGAAAGAAATTACATACTGGAACAGGGTGCCTGGGGAGAAATGTGGCTGGGGCAGGCAGGGCTTCCCTAGGACTTGGGCTCCCTCCTCTCCAGCCAACCTGGCCCAGGGACCAGCCAGGAGGCCAGCCTAGCTGCACAGAGCATCTTCCCTGAGTACCCACAGGCCACAGACAAGGGCCATCATCTCTTGGGCAGAGAGGACAGACTCACAGACACAGAGACTTCTCCTTTTGCTGCACTACAAGCATCTGGAGCTGTCACACCTGAGGCTTCTCCCTGCCCAGGCACTATTCAGGACCAGGAGACACGTGCCACTCACCCGGGGAGCTCACCCTTACACAGCTCTCTCCCTCCAAACTAAACTCCTTTGGGAAGAAGCCAGGCAGGCAGACAATGCACAGGATCAGCTGAGCAAGATGTGGCTGAGGAAGGAAGGAGCACACTTACTCTGAGTCTGGTGACAGCTCTGAAATGCTGTGGGAGGTGGCAGAGCGAGGCGTCGAGGGACACGCTGCGGAGGGCGTCGAGGTCTGCATGGCAGAGGGGGTGGCGGTGGTCTGGGGGCCTGAAGGGGTGCTGGAAGATTGCACCGAGGACAGGACAGAGGAGTTAAAAGAAGCAAGGATGGAAGAAAGGATATCTAACTGTTCAGTGGAAGGATGCCGGCTGGGAATGGCCTCCAGGTTCTCCCTAGAAGGCTGTCTCCTTGACAGCGGCTCTAGGCTTTCCCTAGACAGCTGCCTCCGAGAGAGACTCCCCAGGTTGTCCTGTGAGGGCTGCCTGCTAGGCACTGTGTCCAGAGGCTCTCTGGAATTGGATCTTCTGGACAGAAAGTCCAGCTGCTCCCTTGAAGCTTGTCTAGCTGATGCTAGCAGGTCCCTTGAAGGCTGTTTTCTAGAAAGCAAATCCAATTGCTCTCGAGAAGTATCCCGACTTGGCAACATGTCTATTCGGTCTCTGGACACTTGCCTGCTTGGCAATGTGTTTAGCCACTCTCTAGAGACTTCCCTTACTGGCCCACAGTCTAGCTGCTCTCTTGACCCAAATCTGCAGGGTAAAGTGTCAAGGCAGTCTCTGGAGCCCTGCCTCCTGGGCAGTGTGTTCCCATGATCTCTCTGACTGGGCCTAGCAGCGATTAGATCCAAGTTTTCTCTAGATACATGTCTGCTTGGGATACTTTCCAGGTGTTCAGTAGAGCCATGCCTGCTGGGGATAGTGTCCAGCTCCTCTCTGGATCCATGCCGACTGGGCACAGCTTCCAAGCACTCTCCTGAGTTGTGCCTGCTCAGCTGCTCCCGGGACATCTGTCTCCTCATCAGCATGTCAAGCTGCTCCCGGGACGAGTACCGGCTGGCTGGCTGCGACAGACTGCCGGCTCCAGAGTAGATCCTGCCATAGGAGGCAGCGGGGACAGCCCTGTGACCCAGCGTGGACGTCTTGTACCACGTCAGCTCGTTGGTCATCCTGCCGACAGATGGTAAGCCCTGGAGAGTTGGAGGGTACTGGAGGCGGTTCTTCAAAATCCCTGCACCGGACAGAAAGAGAAGTCAAATATTTGCACAACAGCGAGAGGAGCAGGAAAACCAGGGAGATAAGCAGTGCCTCCCCAAGGGCATGGCCACATGGATCTGATGCTGAGCCTTCAGTCAACCTGAGACAGGCAAGGCCACCCTTGCCCCCTTGCTCCAGATTGTTACCTTTTCTCTGCCGTTGGGTCTGGGTGAGGGAGTTCTCATCCCCACTGGTCAAAGCCAGGTCTGGCTGATTATTGTTGGCTGCATCCTTATTGATGTCAAATCCCAGCTTCCGCTCGGAGCCCCACTTCTGCAGGGAGCAGGGGTGAACCTCGCACTCGCCCAGAGCTGGCCAATACGACATGAGGTCATTGCCATCCACATCTGATGAAGGACACAGCAAACCAGGCCCCAGAGAAGAGGGAAAGAATATTTCCATGAGCAGCAATTGAGCCATCACAACACATGGCCTGACCCCCAGGGAGCTGAGCTCATCCTTTTCCCTGCCAGAGCCCCGGGACTTGCCTTTGGGAGTGGTGTTGGCAGGGTTAGTGAGGAGGCGTTCGCTGTGTGCCGCCCGCTTGAGCTGGCGCTGGAAGCGGCCCCGCAGGCGTACGTTCTCCTCACTCTCCGAGGACGGGATGGAGAGGCTGCGCTCTTCATCCAGAGACAGGTCACTGTCAGAGTCCGAGTCCTGGTCTGTAGGAACACGGTGTGTCAGGGAGACATTTGGAATGAAAGTGGGAGAGGTTCCTGCTGGCAGCGCCAGGAAGGCAGAACCACCCCAGGATGACCACGCTCGTGAGAGTGCCTTACCCCTCGCTGCCCCTACCTCAGCAGCAGCCTGTGCCAGCTCCTCTGGCCCTATGACCAGGTACCTGTGAGAGGAGCCCAGCTCCATCTCATTGCACCTCCCTGTAAGGCAGCTGCAAATAGCCCTAAGATCCCATCTGCCTCCTCTTCCAGGCTGAGCAAACCCACGTCCCTCAGCCTCTGCTTGCCTGTCCCACTCCCCAGCCCAGCTGGTCTAGCTCCAGTGAGTCAAATGTCTGTGCTGTACTGGGGAGCCCAGAGTCCCCAGGGATCCCACAACAGCCAATGTCTCCTCTGTTGCCTCCCCCCTTCCTACTCCCTTGGGGACTGGCTGTGCCCTTCGCCATCTGTCCAGGAGGAGGCTGTGCTAAATGACACGATGGCTGCCTCTCCCTCCTATGCACCATGTGATTGGAAGTCGCAGCTGAACATGGGGTGGAAGATGTAACCATACAGCCAGAGCCTGCACCGGGAAGAACTTCCCAAACCCAGAACAAGGCTGAGCCTTACCTCCTCCAGCATCACGGTGGAACATTGCCACGTCGATGTCCGTGGGGCCGGCGTGAGCCAACAGGCTGTGATCCAGGGCCGAGCCCTGACGTGCTGCCACGTTGTCTCTGGAAGAGAGGAGGCCCGAAGCGTCACAGTGGCAGGAGCCTCTGGCTCCGCCCAGGCCCTGCGGGCCCCCAGAGCCCCGGCCGCTCCCTACCTGAGGTAAGCGCGCTGGCTCGAGTGGGTGCGGGCGGAGCGCACGCTGCTCACCGAGGACACTGTGGAGGCCCCCAGGGTGATGCGGATGAGCCCGCTCTCCTCAAACAGCGCTGTGTTGTTGTAGGCATTGGGGCCCTGGGGAGGAGGGAGAGGGCGTGTGCCCTGCTAAGGAGTTGCCACGGCAGTCCCAGGGGAAGTGGGGACAGCCCTGTCAGCTCCTGTCCAACATGCAGCCTGAGCCCAGCACCCTGGGCTGTGCTGCCCTCGCCCACCTGTGTGCTCCTCGTGGCCTCCTCGCTCTGCCCCTTCTTGCTGAGGCAGGCCAGCTTCCATGCCTCCCGCACCTCCTCATTCAGTACACAGAACAGGACCAGCACTGCCAGGCCCTGCGGGGGAAGATGCCATGAGAGACAGCCCTTCACTGCCATCTGACCTTCTTGCCAACAGTGGCACAGTCCCTGGCTCCTCCAGACTCCAGTGTGGCCACCGCGCTGGGATGCACCGAAGACCCCCAATACCAATGAGAGCTAACACCCACAGTGGCCATGAATGAGAGAGGAAAGGGTGGGGTGTCCTCCTGTCTGGCAGTGGCCACGGAGCAAATGGCAGGGTCCCCTGCAGCAACACCAGCCACGGTGGTGGGAGATGGTTGGCAGGGTGCTGCCATGGATCATTTCGGGTATCCAACACCTCTGTCACATGCTGTTCTCTTGCTCTGCCCTCTTGGGACATGGAGGCGCCTTCCCTCCAGATGGTCCTTGCTATCCCTTGGATGTCACCTCTGAACCAAATGCCTTGCAGCCACCTCCTGCTCCGTGCGACTGCTCGCCACAGGCAGAGCAGCAAGGACTGGCAGGAGTCACTCAATGCCACAGAGGTGACAGCAGAAGGGACAAGGAGCTCAGCGAGATGTTGGAAGCTCAGCACAGGGCTCCCACTCTCCACAGATGGCCATGGGGACCACAGGGATGCTCTCCCAGGCTGACCCCTGCCCTCCCCAGCAGAGGCTGGGCAGTTACCTGGAGGCTGCAGAGGACAGTGTAGAGGTAGTGGAAAGCCAGGACACTGTTGTTGACAGCCAAGAGGCCAAAGAGCCAGGTAGTGCTAATAACTAGAAGCAGAACAAAGGAGCTCCGTAACGTCATGCTGGAGAGAGAGAGACAGACAGGGACACAGACACACACGGAGAGGTTAGTGCGTACTGTTAATCTACAGCCTAGTGCTCACAGGCAGAGATCCAGAGGGGACAGCTCCTGCAGAGACCTCCCTGCTGCGCCCAGCACTGCAGGCACATCCCCGCACAGCGGCCCAGCTCCCCCTGACTCCCAGGCCTTCCCTTCTGGATCACACATGGCAAACACAGGGGCCGAAATGACACAGGTCATTTAGAGCCACAGAGAGCTGAGCCACGCTCCAGGGCTGGCTCAAGAGGGAGTGGGGAAAGGTCTCAGGAGCATGTAGGAGAGGAAGAAGCAGGTGCTCATAGCTGACAAGGGCTGAGTGCTGAATCCAAGCAGACACAAGAGGTGGCTGTGAGGGCAGGTGGTGAAAGGGGACCAGATGGTAGGTCAGTGTGGAAATGGGGATGTAGGAACAAGAGGAAAGGACAAAGTTTAGGAAAGGTTAATGTGGCTGGCAGGTGTGGGAGAGGAGAGTGGCTGCGAGGCTGACACTGATGCACAGAGGGGCCCTCTGTAATGGTAGAAGAAGGAGGATGGTCACTGAAAATGTTAAAAACCATGAGCTGCCAGAGATCTGCTGGGAGTTTGGCCACTAATACTCACAGAACCGATTTCTTCTTGGTCTCCTTTTGGCCTGGGGAACAGGACATCTTGGCCACAAGCAGGAACATGACCCCATTCATCTGAAAGCGTTGGCACTGATTAGAAGCTGTGCCAAGGGCTGGCTCTGACCTGATCTCCCCAGTGCAGACTCCAGGTCCACCAGGCCCTGCAAACATCCCCTCCTTTCCCCTTCATGCCCAAGCCATGGCTTCCCCCAGGTTTGGCTGGAGTGAGGAGGGACAAAAAGAGGGCCTCTAACTGAGGGAGAGGGACACAGAGAATGGGACAGGCAGTGGGCAGCCAAGGAGGGGCGAGTGCCCATGGTGCAGAGAAGGGAGGCAGGAGAGGGTTGTGGGTGAAACAGGACAGGGTTTTACCACAATGACGACAGTAATGGGGCCTGCAAAGCTCCAGACCAGCTTATCATGAATAGAAATCCAGCAGAAGTCGGGGTTCCCGTAGCCCTCAGGATCCAGGCCAACAGCCAGCCCTGCAGGAGGAAAGGAGAGGCCAGGTCCAGACCCAGCAGCCTTGGATTTGTCCAAACCACATCAGTCCCATGCCAGCATTGTCAGCAGTGAAGGGGCTTTCTCTCTGCTCCTTGCCTTGTGCACAGGCTTCCCCAACACAGCGGGAAGGAGTCAGGACTGTGAGACTCAGCAACAGGAACTTTATTTCCTTTTCCTCAGGTGTCCCTGACACAGCCCAGTCCAGGAGGCATTCACTGTCACCAACAGCTCAGCCAAGTATGCAGGCTTGGGAAAAAACAAGAGACTTTAACTACAAGTCCTGAGGAGATGTGCTGAGAAATTACTTCTCCTTAGGAGGCAAGATGACAGCCCTTGATACGTGGTCCCCTGACCACAACACTGCTCACTGCCAGCACTGCTGACCATAGCAAGCCCATCCTCAACTCTCCACACTGGATGAGCTGGGCGACACGAGGTGTTCAGGAGGCTGCTGAGAAGCAGCACAGCTGGTTTGGGCATGGCTGTAGCACAAGCAGCTCTTACCAGTGATGATGGCAGGCACTCCCCAGCCGATGGCGTAGTAGAAGCGCATGGCCCCGAAGTTGATGTTGCGGGCCTCGGTCTGCATGCGGTAGATGTGGAGGCCCTGGACAAAGAGCCAGGCGAAGGTGGAGAGGAAGAAGCAGTGGAGGAGGATGGCAATCACAGTGCAGAGAAACTGGGGAGACAAAAGCCACTCAGAGATGGTCCCACTGTGCCAACGCTAATGGCATCATCCACACCTCACCCTCACCCCCATGGGCGAGCTTGTTCAAGCCCACAGACCTGGTTCTCAGTGCGGTTGATACCCAGGAGAAAGAGCAGCTCAGAGAAGAAGAGGGTGACCGATATGTTGGAGTGGATGCCACGTGTGTTAGACTTGAGGCCTTTGAGGCAGGTCAGAAAGGAGAAGGTCAGCAGCAGAGACACCAAGGAGAGAGACACCAAGGAATAGGTGACAATTGCCAATGTCTCCAGGTCACCTTCCAGTTGCTGCAGCAGCAGAGAACCAAAGGCAAATAGCAGTGTTAGGGGCAAACACAGGAAGCTTGCAGAACTCTCAAACTGTATTTGTGTCCCACAAGGACTTTTTTGCCTGTGCCCAGGATATTTTCTGCCTGTGCTGGGACCCAGCAGCTAGCAGCCCCCACCATCACCCACAGCCCCACAGGCTGAGGTTACCTCTCGGTGTGAGCTGTCCATCAAAACCCCAAAGGTGCCAAACTGGGAGCACTGGCAGTGGACGTGGGTGGTGTTTCGGTACACGAGCTCACAGTCCCTGGCTGTCCAGAAGCCAGAGGGGTTGGTCCTGCAGCCACCAAAAAGCAGAGTGCACTTAGGAGAGAAGACACACAAATGTGTGTGGGGGGAAGGAACCACAGAGAAGAGGGGTGACTGACAAGGCTCTTCTGTCAGCACATGCAACTGCACTCCTAAAGCTGAAGTACTGGAGCCAGAGAGTAGATGTGGCACTGAGGGAAATGGATTAGTGGGAGATTCAGCAGTGCTGGGTTAATGGTTAGATTCAATGATCTTAAAAATTTTTTCCAAATTAAATAATTCTGGGACCCTGCTGTGCCCTCCCAGCAGAAGCAAATCCCATGGGAGAGGGAGGAAAGCCCCACATCCCAGTGTTGCTCAGGGAAACCTGGGGAATGAGGAGGTGTGTAGGGAAAGCAGCTCAAAGAGAGTGACCCAGTCATGCTTGACTCACAGGTTGGAGTGATTCCACTGCACGCAGAGAGGTTTGCTCCTGTTGGCTGTCTCCAGCAGGTAAAATTCCAGCACAAGAGGGGTGTCCAGGGGTCCTCGCAGGAAGGTGTGATTGCTGAACACAGACACACTCACGATGGGGGAGTTCATCACAGGATTCTTCGGGAGCCTGCAAGGAGCAACAGAGCTCTACCATCACTATCCCTGTGCGTGGCAGCTGCAGACCCCCAGAGACTTCTCAGGTGTCCCGCTCTGACATCTCAGAAGGAAGAGCTCTGCCCACAATAAGGGGCTGGGAAACGTGGCACAGAGCAACACCAAGGCTGGGAATCAAACCCTCTCCCATTGCAGGCAGACCTGGCAACTGCCAGAGGTAACAGAACAGAGTCCAGCCAGCCCCTCTCCACTGGTGCTTGGGGGGTCAAAGGGGAGGAGGACGTACCTGATGCTGCGGCGATCCACCTGGTAGCGTGCGGGCAGCAGCCCCCCGAGGGTGCGGTACATGATGAGGATGACCACGGTGAGAGTGGGCTCGGGCTCTGGCAGCACCTGCCTCGGGGAGGAGTTCTCCACAGTGTAGTTCCCTTCAACCCCAGCCAGCGTGGGCACTGCTGTGGGGACAGCTGGAGCACACAAGGGGGTGGTGAGAACACACACATACACACACATGCTGCTCTGAAGACAATTTGCAAGGCCATCAGGAACCTTTGGGATGTGGTGAAATCTAAAGCTCAGGCTCTCACGATTGGCTCTTGGACCTCTGACAGAGCCAGGTCTCAGTAGGGTATTTGCAAACTAAATGGCTTTTAAAGGTCCATTCCAACTCAAACCATTTTATGATTCTACATCTTTCCTGCCAGCTGTACCCACCCATGTTGTTTCTTGAGTGATGCTCACATGCTCACCTTCGGCTTTGGGAGGGCTCAGCACCGACAGTGGCAGCACAACGTGGGTGTGGGGGTCCCAGGCGGGCTGGCCCCGGAAGAGGCTGCTGTGGTAGCGAGGGTAGCGCCGGCGGATGTGGGAGTGGTTCTCCATGCGATCGATGCTCAGCACTGCGGAGGAGCAAGGCACTGAAAGTCAGCTCTAGGATGGACACCTGGAGAGCAACTGTGCTCCAGGGCACCCCAGGACTCAAGCCCCTGGCAAATGGACCATACGATCCACAGGTGGGGTTGGGGCTGTGACCTGTGTTTAGGCATGACACAAAAATCTCAGTACCCACAATGCCCCTTCTCAACCCAGATCCTTGCTCTGCCATAGGGCAGACTACTCCTGCCACCAAGGCCAGCTGCTTTTCCACTAGAGACTGGGATGTAACTGGGAGCAGGCAGCACACTCCTGGCTCTGCTGGCTCTTGGAGGTCAGCTAGTCCAGGCAGGGATGGCACCAGGACATCTCTCACAAATGCCTCCCCACGTCTGAGAGAGCCACCAAGGACATTATCAGCACGCTCCCTGAGATGCAGTGAGATGAGATGGGAACAAGGTGTGATGGAGGAGTGTCTCTGCATCACTCAGCCAGCCCTAGCCCCAGCCAGCTCCTACTCACTGATGTTGGGGGTGACGACACCGACGGGGTTGAGGTAGGTGAGTTTCATGTTGCTGGCCAATGTGCCCGAGTAGTCCCGCAGCTGCTCCATGAGGCTGGCGCTGCCGTGCTCCCCGTGTGGCAGCATGGCCCAGTGCTCCCGGTTCTCGGGAGCCAGCACAGAGCTGCCTGCATGCAGCAGGTTCTGAATGGGAGAGACATGAGGGCAGAGGGTAAGCAAGGCCTTTGGGCCTCTCCTGACCATCCCCAGACTGCAGCACTGTGCTCTCTGCAGAAAGGCTCTAGAAGAGAGGTACTTTCTACTATGATGGGCCCCCACCCTCAGTGCTCACAGCCAGTGCCCTACAGAGACATCTTCCCCATGCCCGCGCCATGAGGGACTTGCCAGCAGCAGTAAGACCTCCCTTTGCCTTCCCAGGCTGAGCAAACCCAGTTCTCTGCCTCTCCTCAGCCACTCTTTGCTCCATCCCTGACCATACAAGTCTTGCTTCCCTGAGCCACTGCTGGTGTGGACTGAGGAGCCCAGTGCTCCTGACAGGGTCCTACCACATCCTCAATCCCCTCAGAAACACAGGGTGGCTGCTAAGAGAAGGAGCATCAGAAGCCACTCTGATCTGGGGGAAGGACTCACCTCGTTGAAGTGGGCATCCTGTGTAGCTGTCAGGCCAAAGCCGCGCTGCTGGCTCTCGAAGGCCATGAGGCGGGAGAGCAGGCGGAAAGCGATGTGCACGTCATTGCCAAAGTAGTGGTCCATGTGGTCAGTCACAGCCCGCAGCCGGTGGGCCAGCTTCTTGGCTTCAATTGTGTTCAGCTCAGTCTTGTTCCTCTCCAAGCCCTCCAGCTGTCAGTGGGGAGAAAAGAGGGGGTTAAACAACTCAGCAGGTTCCTTACGAGGAAAGTGGGATGCTGCAGGCCCTGCTGGACACAGATTATTTCTGAAGCCGTGGCAGAAGCCGTGGACACTCACAGCAGTGGTGATTAGAACAGGGAGCACATCTAGCAGACAGCCAGTCTCCAGCAACACACCAGGGTCTGCACTGGCCCAGCCAACCCAGTACCCTACACAACAGAGGCCAAGGAGATGAAAGGACAGGGCAAGGCCCTGGCAATACTTCCCTGGAAACTCTCCTGGCTTCAGTTTCAGGTCAGCCTAGATGACATGTAAGTGTTGAATACACTTGCCTGGATATTTCAAAGGGATTTGCCCCTGACAGAATCTGAGGGCTACAGAGGTCCTATGGAGCAGCCATCCCACAAGCTTCAAACCACCCAGCCCTGCTCAGGGTTATTTATTTTCCTCTCAAATACTCTGGCTGGACACAGGTCATTTCTGAGGGGGACACAGATTAAATGAAGCAAAGTGAACTTAAGCTCAGACCACTGCTCCCACAGGATGGATTTGGGAGAAGGAGATGAGAAGAGAAAGGCACTGGGCACTGTGGCAAGGCCCTCTTGTACTCCAGGCACCCCTGGAGAGCTGAGTGCTTTGAATTTCGGCTGTGAGCCCTTGTTCAGAGGGCTCCTGCTCTGTCAGGGCTGCAGAGCCGAGAGGATTACCAGCACAGACAGCTCCTTGAAGGCGGGTGAAGTGCAGTTGAAGAGATCTGGCTCCAGCCAGCCCTTCTCCTCATCACAGTGTCTGATGGCTGCACCTGAAACAAGGAGGAAGGGCTTGTTGGAAATTCAGCACAGGAGACATGGCTGCCCTGCTGCATCCTCCCAGCAGGGATCCTCTGCACCAGCTAATCCCAAAGAGAGGCACTCACAAGTGATGGGGAGGGCCTGTAACACCCCAGGGCCATCGTCCTGCTTCGCACCAGTGCAACCCATTCTACTCTTGGTCTGTAATACCTCAGCAGGCTGCGGCCATCCCCTCCCTCTAGGAGCTGGGTGCCTATGTGTGCTTTGGGGCTGCATCACACCAGGTGCCATCACACAGGATTGCAAAAAGGACTAAGTGACTTGGCAGGATCCAGGCTGGAAAAGCCCCAGAGGACACAACTGTGTCCTCAGGCATATCTGACCCCAAGCTACAGAAGCCTAGGCAGCTCTAGGCATCCCCCAGCTGACGGCCTGCAATGCCTGCTGAGGTCCTGCTCTCTCTATGGGGCAAAGCCACCTCAGGAGCACAACAGCCCTGCTGCTGGGCTGCAAAACCAGCCCCTGAGATGAGCCCCTTCAGTCAGGGGGGATGGAGCAGTGGGATGGTGGACCCCAGTGGGGAGGATCCAGCAGTGTGGGTTCAGTATCCACTGCCAGCCCCCAATCCCTAGATGGAGCAGCAGCACTTGAAAGTGTTCTTGGCTGGGAGTGTCACCACAAACACTGTGAGCAAGAGAAACCGGGCAACCCCAGTGTACCCAGCAGGACTGTGGAGCAGGTCCTCCTGGGGACAGCACCAGGGCACAGGAGCCCACCCAGGTGCCCATGGCTGGGAGAGGGTAGCAGGGAGACGGCAGGGAGAGGAAGCTTGGAGCAGACTCCAGCTGCTGCTCAAAAAAATCCCAGTGACAAGTGTGCCCCCTTCCACCACCTCCAGCTCCTAGAAGTCCTCCCAGCCACTCCTCTCCCAGCTGCAGAAGCATGGGCCCCAGTGCCATTGCAGCAGGGAGCAAGAAGAACAAGGAAGTCTCCATACTGATGGCACTCCCCTTGCACAGAACAGAGATTGACTCAGATGCAGATCTGGGCAGGATCTGACCCCCAGGTCCCTGTGCCTTCCCCTGCCAGTCAGGAAGAAGGAACAGGACCTTGTGCTGTGCCTGCCCATCAGTTCCTGCCCCTGTCCTACCACCCCCCACTCAAACAGCTTCCCCTTTGTCGACCCCATGGCCATTCCTCCCTGGCCTCACCAGCAGCTCCTTCCCCGCCCAGCCTAAGCAAGCGAGAGCCATCGGGGAGCCAGCATCCATCCCAGCCGGGGAGCAGAGCACAGACCCCCCCAGAGCCAACACTGCAGGCTTGGCACAGCGGGAGGCAGGGGCTGCATGCGGCTGCAGCTGGGCTTGTGCTGGTTAGTGAGCTGGGAGCAGGGAACAGTGTGTAGGAGCAGTGAGGCCAGGCAAAGCATTGGGAAGACTCTCAGCAGCTCCAGAAGCAGTGGGGAAAGCGCAGGGGTGTGCAGGGTGTCAGGCAGGGAGCAGGGAGGGAAAGCCGTGTGGCGCAGCCCTTACAGCACAGGGGGAAGGAGATGGGAACAACCTTACCTGCACCCCTCAAGCCTGAGCACGGAGGGCGAGAGAACCGGGGAGAGAAGCGACAACAGTTAGGAGCCAAACCCGCCTCCTCCTGGGGCGAACGGCTGGAGAAGGACAGGGTTTGTATTGTCCCCTGCGGCTCGCACCGCCCTACACTCCCAGACACCCTGCTGACACCTTTGCTGTCGCTGAGGACAGCTTTGCCTCCTCCAGCTCGGGATGCTGACTCCTACCCAACAATCACCTGACAGCACACTGTGCCCCGTTTCCCTTGTAGGGCACATGGGGATGGGGCTGGTGGAGCCACAGCAAGGCACTGTGGGTGCTGTGCCCAGTCTGACCTCAGCGTCAAGCCCGGTGAACTCAAAAAGCTGCAGGAAGAAGATGGGGACCAAGACTGAGGGAACAGCACAGCCCCATGGCTGGGTGATGGGTCTTACACCCCACAGTTTGTACCCAACCCCAGTCCCACGGGCAGCACCCTCTGCTCTCTGCTCTTCCCCAGGCTGTGGCGTTTTCTCCTCCAACTTCCTTCTCCCAAACTTCAAGCCCAGCTGAACGGGACTGGGGTAGCGCAAGAACAGAGTGATACTGCCAGGGCTGCTACAGCACAGCCAGGCTGCCCCCTCCCCTCTCCATCACGTCCCCTACTCACCCAAGGAGCCTTTGGGACACAGCACTGCAGCCGAGAAGCCAAACTTGGTCTGGGGCCACCACACACCCGCCTTCAGGCTTTTGGGGCAGCCGTCATAGAGCACTGTGGAGACACACTGGTCACGGGGCCGGGCCACCGACACTGAGCCCCGCGGCACCAGCTCCCCACACTCGCGTGCCCACACTCACCCTCGCAGCCGCTGGGCGTCACCTCGGCAAAAGGGCTGTCACAGCTGTTGCACTGGCGGCCAATGACCCCAGGCCGGCAGGGGCACCTCCCCGTCTCCCTGTCACAGGAGCGCGACGTGGAGCCCACGGGGTAGCAGTCACAGGGCAGGCAGGTGTCACTGCCTCTGGGGCGGTAGTGGAAGTCCTGGGAGGAGATGGGGACAGTCATCAGACAGCCCACTGGGACAGCAGCTGGGGCTGGCTGGGGAGCTCCTGGAGCCAGAGAAGGTCAAGGCTCTCCTGATTTGCAAGCACCCCACTGCCCCCATCACCACCATGCTGGGGCAGGAAGGCTGTACAGAGGAGCTGAGCAGGGATCCAGCCCAGAATTGGGCACATAAAGCAGGGCCTGGGCAACTGCCAGGCCTTTGGAGGGGACAAGGAACAGCATCAAGAATAAGCAGGGTTTCAGGCAAGGTGTGGTCCATGTCCCATTGGCACAGCTGCCCCTCACCTTGCAGTGGCACTGCCCGTTGGTTTTATTGCAGTCGGGATCAAAGCCCTTGTTCACATCACAGTTACAGGGCCCACAGGTGGGGTTTCCCCACCAGCCCTTCGGACACTGCTGGTCCATCCTAGGGAGAGAAATGCCTTTGATGTTACAACAACCAAATTCCCCAGACCTTGTTCTGCCACCAGTCCAGCTGCTCAGCACCTCCAAAGAGGCACCAAGAGGTCCCTGGTTACATATCCAGGATGAGAGGCCAGCATGGAGCCAGGCACAAAGGCCACGGTCCTGCCCTGTATCTCACCTGTGCTCGCAGTACTGCCCGAAGAAGTTGCCACTGCACTCACACACGTAGCCCAGGGGTGAGCCTGGCTTGCGGCGACACACCGACTTGTTCTTGCAGGGGTTGAGGTGACACACATCCACACAGTCCCCTCCGTAGTACCCTGAGGTGTGGACACAGAGCACCATGTAAAGCAAGTACCTTCTCCCTAACACATGCCGGAGTACTGAGAAGTGAATTCAGGGAGCTCACGAGGGATTCTGCCCTTCAGAAAAATTGATGAGTGTCTGACAGGGATGTGAGTTGCCCAAGGCATGGACAGGAGAGCAGTCACCAGCCAGGAGGGAGTCACAGGGGGAGAGGAGAAGATAAGCAGGCACGAAGAGCAGAGCAGTGGCAGGGTGCTGCAGGTCCTACCTGGCTGGCAGACACAGGAGTAGCTCTGCCACTCATCCTTGCAGATGCTGTTGGCTGGGCAGGGGCTGGAGTCACAGGGGCTTGGCACACTGCAGCCAGCCTCCACCCGCAGGGCATGGCTGGGCTTGGGCAGCACGGTCCCGATGGCGCTGTCACCCAGTCGCACACCCTGCAGTGCAGGTGACAAACTCACACTGAAGCTAGGACAGACACATGAGGCTCCAGTTCTCCTGCCTTCCACAAACCCCCAGCAGCAGCCACTCCCCATCCTCCCTATTTAACGCTACCCCACGGCACCTCAGGGCTTTGAATGCCCAGAGGGAGAGTGACACCAGCAGGATGGACGCTGGCAGCAGTTGCCAGACTTGTGTTTCCAACTCTCCACGTAACAGACCCGCTGAAAAGGGAAGGCTCAGAGCAATGGACTCACCTGTATGCAGCCCCTCAGCCCATTCTGCACCTCGCCAGAGCCCAGGACTCCCCCCACATGCAGGTGTTTCACCTTCAGGCCATGCAGTTCATTTCCCACAACCACCGTGTCCTGCAGAAGGAAAGGGAGCAACATGAGGCAACGGGCACCAGCCCTGTCCCAGCACTCTCAGGGGGTGCAGAGGCACAGCCCCACCTGTGTTTGCCAAGCATCACCCACAGCTCCTGTTCTGGTGCCAGGCTCTTAAGCAGCACCTACCTGGTAGAGCCCAAAGTCCAGGGTGAGGGTGATGACATAGCGTGAGTCTCGCCCGCTGTGGACGTCCCGCAGCTCCAGCTGGAGGTCGTGCCATTTCCCATCACTGAGCTGCAGCTGGTCCAGGAGGAGGCTGGTGCTGCGCCCGGACCCCCTGCTCACCATGAAGGAGAGCAGGCCCCCAGCCAGCTGCAGAAAGGGAACAGCAACACCAGCAGTGAGCAAAGACCTCATCAACTCTGGCTGCTTCCAGACTACCTCCCCTCGGAGCATGGGGAGGGAAATCCATCCCTGCTAGACACCTCTCCCCCCAGCTACCCTCTGCTTGGGATGGAGCCAGCAGGGAGAACAAGGTCCCCACGCTCTCCTGGGGCAGACAGCAGCAGAGGCTGGGCCATGGTGCTGTGGCTGAGGCCGTGGCCATACCTGGCAGAGCAGGGTGGTGTACTGGCCTGCGTGGGCCTGCAGCAGCACCCCATCCTGCTGGCGTGTCCGGAATGCCAGCCCCAGGTACCACGGCACTGAGATCTTCACATCCGTCTTGAAGTCCCAGGTCAGGACACTGTTGCCCTGAAAATAGTGGGCATGGTGCATGGCTGGAAAGGAAAGTGGAGGTGAGGAGAAGGGACGGGCACTTCACAGAGAGCACTAGATGCAGGGACAGCAGAGTTAGTTCATCTCACATGGATCCATTACTCTGTTCCACAGCAACCCCAGCACAGCCTTGTACATACCCACCCTGCCCGTGTCCAGCAGTGCCCACTCACTCACCATGGCGGCAGTCTTTGCCCCCAAAGCCAACGGGACAGAGGCAGGAGTAGGTCCCCCAGCTGACAGAGCAGGTGCCTCCATTCTTGCAGGGGCTGGAGTCACAGAACGTGTGCTTGGCATGACAACCTGGAGGTATCAAAGTCACCTGTATCAGCCTCAACCAGCTCACCACGTCCCCCCAGCCCACATGGAAAGGCACCACTGCCTGCTGGCCTTTTCCCTGGCTGTCAGAGGAGCAAGCCCAGCTGCTCAGTCTCTCCACACAGACCCTGCCTGCTCAGGGATGAGGGTTAAGGCTGTTGCTGCTCCTTGTGCCAGAACAAAGATACTGTAGAGCTGGACTGATGATCCAGCATCTCCCAGGTCAGCCAGCTCAACAGGCTCTGCGCTTGGGATCCGGGGACATTCCCAGAACATTAGCTGAGGTGGGCATTGGATCATTTAGGAGGACCTGAAGGCCTTGTTCTCCAGTGAGAAGCTGCTCAGCTCCAACTGTGGTGCCACAATGCTGTTACAGCCCAGCAGCACCGCTGTGTGAGAAGGAGGAGCAATTGCCAAGGCAGGGGCTGGCAGGAGCAGAGGCGCTGGTACCTGCAGTAGTTCCGTTGTTGGCGATGTAGGAGGCCAGGTCAATGCGTTTGCTGTCGATGAACAGGTCTCTCATGCATCCCACAAAGTCCCGGTGAGTGATGGGGAAGTTTTCCGGCAGGTTGGGGACCCCTCCAAGGAGCAAGGGACCTGTGAGGTCCAGGGACCTACAGGATCAGAAGCCCAGGGCTTTAAGAGGTACAGCAACGTCACACTGGCCCAGCCAGCTCCCCAGTGCATGGGACTGGGAAGCAGACATCCTCAGGGACAGGCACACACAGCCAAGGTCCCAGATGTGAAGGTCTGGCTCCTCAGGGGGCCTCTCCCCACCGCAGCAGCTCCAAGGAACTCACTTTTTCGAGCTGGTCTGCACACCTTCTGCAGCACATGAGTAGTTCCCAATCTCGCTGCCGAACTGCAGGGCCACTGAGGCATCACATCCATCTATTGTCAAGATGGCCACCTTGTCCTTGGAGGGGCCCTGCACCACGCCCAGGGTGCTGACCTTGGGCTGCAAGCAAATGCAGGGTGTCAGCAGCACACATGCCCCAGACCTAAGCACCCAAGGGTTCACACAACAGCAAGGAAAGGCCTGAGCATGGCCCAGGCTCGGCTGTGCTCCTGGAGGCGTGAGCAATGCAGGAGGGAAACCTCCAGCTGAGCCCAGCAAGCAGCACCAGAGAGGGACACGAGCAAGGACACTGCATGGAGCACATTCCTGCAGCTTCCAAGTGAGGTCCTGAGTGTCAGTCTGCCCCTGTACCCAGCTGTCTGCTCCACTGCATCCATCCCTAAGGGCTGAAAACCTCCTCTACCTTCTCTCCAGAGCCCTGGCCATGGGACAGAGCCAGAGAAAGTCAGAGCTGCTCACCTGTGGGGAGAGAGAGCCATGAGTGTTGGGGACAGCTGGGGCACACGTACCTTGTTGTAGTAGCGGAGCTGCAGCGTGTGCCACTGCCCATCACTCACACCCCCCGGCAAGTAGGGGCTCACCACGGTGCTGGACTCTCCTGAGGAGACAGGGATGATGGCAGGCTGAGGGAAGCCAGACAGCCCTCAGACATTCCCACCCTTCCTTGGCATCAAACCCACTGTGCTGCTGATGGCCTTGTGAAGCTCATAGTAACACAACAGGACAGAACAGCAGTAGAGACACCAACACGGATTGTCCTGCTCACAAACTGTGCTCCAAAGCCCGAGGAGAGTCCTGAGACACAACTCATCCCCTATGCTATCCACTGATGCTCACCAACACTCCTCAACCCTGCTTCCCTTAGCACAGGCTCCATCCAGGGCAGCACTCTGCTCTCCCCACTCAGCACAGGCCTTTTCACAGCTCCCATGACACAAATCCTACAACAGGCAGGGCCAAGCATACCTGTGGAGTACTTCAACTGGACCTGCCCCTGGATGATCTCCACTGCCAGGAAGTCGTGCCTCTCGTTCAAGCGCCCATTGTAGAGCAGGAGGCCGCTGGGCTCCACAGTGCTGAACCTGGGGCAGGGGAGGAAGAAGGAGGGCAGGGTGTGTGCAAGGAGCACGTGGAGGTCCTCTCTTTCCTGTGGCATGCACCAGTATCCCAGCACAGTGATGCTAAGACCTGAGCATGGGAGCCTGGCATGGAGGCAGAGAGCTGGCAGCAGCGAAGGGCAGAGGCATCGCAGGAAGGGATGAGCTGATGGCAGAGCACATTCAGAGCCCTTTGGCTAAAGGTGCCAGGGCAGCCCCCTGGGGAAGCAAAGCCCCAAAGCAAAGCAAAGCAAAGGGGTCTGGAGAGCATCAGGCAGTTCCTGGACTGGCCCAGCGCGCCATGCACAGGAGCCACCAGAGCAGGGCCAGGTGAACCAAGGATGCCGGCGCGCAGCGGAGGAAAGAGAGAACTCACGAGAGGGCAAGGGTGAGGTGGAAGCGCTGGCGCAGGCCCCGGAACATGATGAAGGATCGCGGCGGGAAGGAGCGCGTGGACACCTCGCAGAAGGGCGTCTCAAAGCCGCCCGCCGGGCACTGGCAGCGGAAGCCGCCGTCGGCGCCGTTGGTGCAGGTGCCGCCGTTGCGGCACACGCCGGGCACGCACCGCCCCGCGCGGCTGTCCACTTCACAGTTCTCGCCTGCGGGAGCAAGGCCACGGGCTTGGGATGCGTACATAGCAGCCATGTGCTCCTTGTCTTGGGAATGCAGACCTCGGCCTGGATTCAGCACAGGGCAGCTGAGGGGAAGGTGTCTGCGGAGCAGCTGGGGGCCAGTGAAGGATATGACAACCCAAGTGTTGCCCAGGTGTTCCCCACAGTAGCCAGTGAGCTAGCAACCACTGCTAGCCCTGCACGAGCCACTGGGCTGGATGTCATGCCAGGTCTGGCTGAAGGGGCAACTTTGGATCCAGTATGGCATGGGAATGGGACAGGAAGGTGCTGGCCACAACTGGGCTGCACAGCCCTAAGGATGGAGAAGCAAGCCAGGGAAGTCCTGGTAATGCTGAGAGTGCCTCCTTGAGCCCTGCCACCACACAGACCTGGGACAGGCATCTCAGTCCTGTCTCCAGGGTGTGGGGACAGCCCACTGCCACTGAGCTCCCACCAACAGCCATAGAAATAATACCATGAGCCTCCAAACACTGCATGCAGGAGCAAAGGCCAAGTGGGAAACAGCCACAGGAGAGACAACAAATTCCCTTGCACCTTGCTGGCACGGGTAACAGGGATGCCTCACGCCAGTGCGGTGCAGGGCATCTGTCAGCCCCTTTTCCTGTGCTATCCCCAGAGCACCCAGGGAACCACTCAGCTGCAGTCCTACACCCCAGGCCCTGCTCCCATTACTTGCTCCATGATACATAAGGAGGATGAGGAGACAGCATGAAGTGACAGGCAAATGAGCTCATTAACCCTTCTGCTAATGGCTGTTCACGCTTCAAATGCTGGGGGTTAATTACCACTGACTCTGCTTATCTCACCAGGAGCCACCAACAGGAGAGCTCCAGGCAGCCATCTGCTGCCATGCTCCCTCCCAGCAATGAGAGCAAGGCAGGGGATCCCTCCTCAGTAGCCACAGGCCACCTCCCCTCACCCCCCAGTTGCCAGTTCTCCACAGCCTGTTGGGAACTTGTGGCAACAAGACACTGGCTGGACTGTGAATCCCCCCCAGCCCCCCCAGCTAGGACCAGATCTGCCTGGATCAGATCCTGCCTGGTGGGGCACTTAGGCCCAGCCTCCCCTTCTGCTCTGGGTGGGTTGCAGCTTACCCACTGCACATGGGGCCAGTGTGGCTCCACACCTCTGCCAGGCCAGCTGAAGACTGGTACAGGCTGAAGCCAGCAGACAGACTTCAATGGTCCCAGAGCCCATCACTCTCCTAGCATGGGGCACAGCCGAGAAACCTCCTGTGCCCCAGCCCAGCACAGTCCAGCTTAGTCCTCCTGCTCTGTGAAAAGGGTTGGGAAGTGATGGCCAGGGCCCCCAAGAGTCCTCCATGCCAACTCCCTACAAGACAGATTTCTATGGCAACCCCAGCCCTGCACATGCAGCACCATGGAAACACGGAGAGCTGGGAGCAGGGCTGGACCTCTGCAGGCACAGAGAGGCTCTGACACCCAGTGCCCTGCTGGGAAGAGCACCTGCCATGGTGACAGCAATGCCAAGGGACCCGCCCACCCGTGCCCCAGCCCCAGCACTCACCGCTGAAGTGCTGGCGGCAAACGCAGGTGTATCCCCCCTCCTTGCGGGTGCAGATCCCCCCGTTGAGGCAGGGGTTGGAGTAGCACAGGTTGATCTCCGTCTCGCAGTAGTCCCCGGTGAAGCCCTGGGGACAGCGGCACCGCAGGCCGGTGATGGGGTGGATGGGCCGAAAGAGGGTGGAGTGGGAGGCGATGAAGGGGGCGGAGCTGTCGAACTTGAGGACGGAGATGCACTTCATGTAGTTCTGGCAGGGCTCCCGCAGGCACACGTTGTCGTCGAAGGGCAGCACCTCCAGCATGGAGGCGCCCGTCAGCACCATGCGCTTCATGTACAGCTGCTCCTGCAGCTCCTCCGAGCTGAAGTAGCGCCCGCCCCGCGGCGCCAGCGCCGAGAAACTGACGTTGAGCACCGTGCCGCCCACGTCCGTGTCGTTCTGGATGTTGAAGATGAAGATGTCCTCCTTGGGCGTCGCAAGCACGGTGGCCACTCCTTCCAGGAAGGTGGACAGCAGCGGCGAGAGGAACCGCTCCTGCCACATGTTCTCCAGCCGCACCGTAATGCTGTTGGCCAGCATGTCCTCCGTGATGATGATCACCCGCAGGACGCACTGAGCTGTCACACTGTGGATCCCGTCTGTTGGGGGGAACAGGAACACGCTGCACGTCTCTGCCTGCTGCTTGGAGGGTCTCCTCCCTCCCGTCCCAGGGCAGAGCCCTGCACCCCAGTGTGGTCCCCAACAAGTCTGAGTCCTAGGCTAAGGAAGCTCGGAGCCACAGCCCCAGAGGCTAGCAGGGGGCCACCTGGGATGGAGGGGGAGTGACCAGTGTGGCTGCACCTTCTCCCCCCCATCAGGCTCTCCACTGAGAGAGCTCTCAGGTTTTCTCCTTGTCCTGGATCTCGGCAGCAAACTGAGCTCTCAGGAACAAAGGTGCTCAGGAACAGAAGGAAGTCCCAGCAGGAGGTTTGGCAAACACAGGAGCTGATGCCAGGGCCTGGGGTGTTTTGCTTCCCTGCTGCACCCTGTCTGCCTCCCCCATGCTGCCTTTTCCTGCGCTCTCCTCCTGCCATTTCCTTCCTCTCTCCTCCAGGCTCTCCCAGGCTTTTGTGCTGGTCTCCCTGCTTCCCCCCTTCTCACCATCTGCTCTGCATCTCTTCTTCTCTCAGCCCATCTCTGGTTTGTTTAATTCTCTTTAATCTCTATTTTCCTTGGAAACAAACTCCTTCCCTTTGGGATCCCGCACCGCACGAGCAATCTCCCAGGCAGGAGCAGAGGGGCATGCAGGGACACTCGGAGCATGCCTGCCTGCTCTCTCCCAGGACCTTGGCCAGCAGCAGCAGCACACCCACCGCACACTGGGTGCACTCCCAGGCAGCAGCTCAGGCTGCAGGGGCACAGGCAGCACAGCACAGCCCAAATGGGCCATGGTGCAGCTTCCTGTGATCATGGGCCCCTGCCTCACCCCACCTACCCAACTCCCAGAGACTCAATGGATCCTGATACCCCAGGATACCCCAGACACCTCTGCTAACAGCTTTGGCTGGGGCAACCAGCTGGGAGAAGCCTGTCTGCTGACCCCCAGGAGGATGCCTCCTCTCACCTGGTCCCCTCCTTCTGGGTCTCCAGCACAGGCTCCAGCAGGCAGACACAGAATTCAGCACAGCAAAGCAAGACTGTGCCAACCTTGGTGGCCCCAGAAATGCTGGATGGGGCTCATCAAGAACCTCACTGCTCCTGAAATGAGGCAATCCATCTTCCAGTCCATTGCCAGCACCCCAATGCTGGTGCCCCATGGGCATTAGCAGCACACAGCTGTTGCCTGCTGTTCCTGTCTCCCACTCCACATTCCCCTGAGAGCCTCAACTACCCCCCACTTCCTTGGAAAACTGGCTCTCCATCATCATACCAAGACAACATTTACATCAGCACATCTCAACGGTGACTCCCATGATTAACCCGGGATCCCAAGCCTTGCTGTAACCTCCCCTATGTGCTTCACCTCCTCCAACCCAGTGCAAGGAGGCACGAGGAGCAGCAGGCTTCCTGGCACCCCCGTCAGCCCCAGCCCTGATGAGGCCTGGGTGTGCAAATGCCAGCCACTCATCCCTCATCCATGCCCCAGCTCCAAGCCTTATGTACAAAGCTGCCTTTACTGTTCTTCTCTTCCCATGGCTGCTGTGCTGCAAAGCCTTTTGATTTCCCTCAGCCCTGTTTGAAGTTTGCAGTGCAGGAGGATTTACAAATTGAAACATCTCCTTTTCTTCCACCTCTCTCTTCTGCTCTTCAGAAGGTGAAAGCTTTCTGGTGACCCTGCAAATTCCTGCCCAAGCAGCAGCCTGTACGCCAGGACTGGTGCTCTGGAGATAAGGCTGGCTCCAGGCTGGGGCAGCAGCACGCCAGTACAGTCACCCAGGAGCTAATCTCCTGCAGGGGGGGGGTTGCTCTCTGAAGTCAAACTGCTCCCACCCCACATGGAAGCAAGATGAGAAAGCAGCCCTCTGTGTGACACCCTGCCCGCCCTGGCATGGAGAGCAGCACAAGCAGCAGCAACTAAACAGCTCCATCCAGCACCTGGCTGGACATGTCAGAGGATCTAGACCTGCCTGGGCTCAGGGCAAGGAAGTGGCATCATCACCTGCATTCCCCAAGGCACATTCTCTCTGCAAGAGGCTCACAGGGTACCAAGACTGCCCAGACCTCGGGAGGCAGGAGTGAGAGGAAAGCCACAAGCCACCATCAGCCTGGCATCCCTCCCTGAGGAACCACCTGGTGAGACAGTACCCCAGGATGCCATCACTTTGCCACCAGGTCCCTTCTCAGCACACACCTAGGTCATGTCCCAGCTCCCTCTCCTCTCCCTTTGTCCCCTCCTCGCAGCTGGCCTCTCTGCTCAAGGCAAGCATGAGCTCAGCGCGAGCCCAGCTCCCTCCCCTCTCCTCTCTTCAGCTCATAGCTCACCCAGAAGCAGCCACGAGGCCCTGGGGACAGCTCTCACTCTCCCCAAGGGCTGCTCAGCACCCAGCAATAGCCTGATTTCAGACATTTGCCTGATTTACGGCTGTTATTAGGCCTTGACTGTCATGATGCTGAGTCCTGGGGCAGGCTGGAGGCCAGCAACGCCTCAAAGGAGCAAGGAGCCTGTGCCTGGGGCAGACAGTGAGCTGGAGAGTACCTGATACCTTTGGCATCGCCCAGCCCATGGCAGGAAAGCCAAGAATCCCTTTCCCAGCTCCCCACAGCAATGTGGAGCCAGGCCCGGCCCCACAGCCCTCCTCAGTAGGCTCCCCTGTAACACTGTCCCACCTCAGCATCACACCCAAGGCCGTCTCCTCCCTCAGCCCCGTGCAAAGGGAAGCAGATGGTTAAGAGAATGACCCGCTGCAAATGGGGAAAGAAAAAAAATAAAGCTACCAGAAGAAAGCCCAAAGCTGGCTGGAGGCACTGACCCCCCCTGGGAGGCGTTTTAATCACGAATGCTCAGCCTTTCTGATTAAATCCTGTGGCTGGAGAGCTGGTGCCTGGTGAATATTCATGCATCAGAGTGAGGAGTCCTAGAAACATGGCTACAGGGAATGGAGCAAGGAAAAGGGACAAGGGGCTCTAACCCTTGCGCTGGACAGCACTGGGCCATTGTGTTTGCAATTCCAAGACTGACAATTACCAGCTTCAAAAGCAATGAAGCTAAAGAAGAGATCTGTGTCCTCTTCTGAGTGGCAGCAACAGTGTCCAAGAGAGCAAAAGCCACTATCCCGACTGCAATGGCCACTCCAGAGACAGCAAGGGTGCTCTGGGGACAGACAGGGTGGCTTTCATTTTTGTAGGTGAGGAGCAGTAAAACATGTCCAGACAGAGAAATCAGGAAAAGAGACAGGTATGGGTACAGTGAACATTCCTCACCACTGCTGAAGGGCTTTGGCAGACCTCTCAACATTTTGATAATACTTTACCAGTTAAGAGATCTTGAAAGTATATCAGGCTCCCATCACCCAGCACAGAGGATGAATGTCACTCTCCTGCAGCTCAGCCTCCACCCTTGCCACCCAGCCCAGAGAAACCAGTCTGAAATGGTGTAAAACCAACACGATGTCAGTCTCTTACACTGCCCTGATTTCACAGTGCTGCTGGCCAGGGACACAGCCCCTCCATTCTGCTGTCCTGCATCCTCAGCAGCCAAGAGCACATTTTAGCAGCCAGAGGTGTCCACACCCCTCTGAGAAGCTGGGGTCAGTTTTGAGGCTAACAGCCCCGCTGGAAAGGCACTGGGTTTGTGATGGCCCAAGTCTTCTGCCTCCTACAAGGGCCTGAGTTAAGAATACACACAGCTCACAGGCAGGCAAAAAGGCCCATTGCTCTGTGTTTTAGGGGGATTCAGCCTCCCTCAAATGGACCATAAAGACAGGAAAGCCACTCCCTCCTAGGATGCTGAGCCTTGGGGCACCCACATAGGTGCTTCTGCTGCCTTCCAGCAGCAGGAAGGTGCTCTGGTACGGCACAGTGTCCGGGGCAGACAATGCAGCTGGGTCTGAATGTCCTGGCTGCCAGCTCTGCAAACCCACCCTCCCTCTGCACGCAGCGACAGCATGGGGCTGGCGGAGCTGCCAGCTGGGCGGGGGGCTTCCAACAACAAAGACTGAAAGACCAAACTAGACTTTCACCTCCAGAGCCAATATCAAAGCCAACAAAAGGCCTGTTTTCCAGCGTCTCACTTCCCTCACCAGAACAGCTCTTCCCCTTCCATCTTCTCCCCTCCTTCGCGAGCACACCTCTCCCATTCTCCCTTCCCGCTGGAAGATGACGACATTCTAATTGCAAGGGCCCCCTTGCCGCGAGGCGGCTCGATACAGGACTCCAGGACGTGATTGTCTCCTGCCTTTGTGCAGGGTTAAGTGTGTGAGGAGGCAGGGCTTGCATAAACACACTGGGGCAGAAGCTGGAAAGGTCAAAACCACCCCCCACCTCCAGCGATGGGCATGTGTGTGCCTGCAGCCGCTCTCGGCCAGCCCTGCGGCTACAATTAGCCCCCACAGAGCCCCACTGGCAAGCTGGTGCTGCTCGTGCCGGATTGCCTTGAACAGGTATCCTTTTAAAGCCCCCGCTCCATCTTTTGAAAGAGATCCTCCTCTCACAGTGTAAGCCAGACCGAGAGAGCTAAAAGGGAAGGCAGCTGGGAGCCGATGGCCAGGGGAGCATCACAATCTAGAGTGCGGCTCCCCAGGCACTCCTGGTGATTCAGTGCTTTGCCCCTCCAGAGAGGGCTCTTGCCCTCCCTCCCCCAGAGCTGCTCCACGGTTCAGCGATGGACAGATGCCTCCATTTCAGATCGTGCATCCGCCAGCTGAGAAAGGCTGATGGTGAAGGCAAAGCTCATGCTCTGGGAGCTCCAGGTCCAAATCCTGCTTGTTCACAGGCAAGCTCCTAGGTCCATCTTTATCCTGTCCTCAGCTGTGCTAGAGGGGACCCCAACACTCCACAAAGCCCCCCCTAGCTACTGCTAGCATCTGCATTTGGATACTCCAGCAACACACACTGCGTGAGAGTCCCAGGCACTGCGCTCAGGTTTGTCACAGCTGCCCCCTGCAACACTAAGTTGGCTGTAGAAAGGTGGTACCAGGCTTTAGAAGGCACCCCACAAAGCGCAGGTGTTGGCAGGTGCCACAGCCAGGATCCAGGCTGAACTGTTTGCTACTGGCAGATGGAGGTTTAAGAGGGCTCCTTCTGCACCGAGCTCAATCCCTCCCTCCCTCCCGCACGGAGCCAGGGAAGCGCTCAGTCCCGGCAGAGAGAAGAGCCACCTGGGCTTGGGAGCAAAGCACTGTACCAGCCCCTGGCCCAGCAGCCTGGCCATCCCGGGAACCGCCTCCTTCCCGGGCCAGCACCCTACGGCACACAACACAGCCTGGCTGGCCACAGCACCTCCAAAGGTGCCTCACTAGCAGCCAGAAGCAATCTCACAGCTCAGTAACGATGCTTTGTTCTTGCAGACCATTTCCAGCCTCGGCCCCTTTATGGAGCACTGCTCGGCAGCCTGCCTCCCATGCCACCCTTCACACCACTCCAGCTGTATTCTCTGACTAGAAGGGACTCCCAACCCAAATCTTGCTACCAGTCCCCAACCCAACCCCTGATGCACAATGGGCTGTCCCAGAGGGACCTCACAGAGCCCCCCCAAAGGTACTGCACTGAAGGTTTAATGATTTTCACTCCCTACCTGTGACAGTCACCAGCATGGAGGCCACAAGCGGACGGTTGTTGTCCAGCTTACGGCTCAGCCTCAGCTCCCCGCTCGATTGATTTACAATCAACAAGTGCAGCTCATTTCCCCGCTCAAAGGTGTAGAAGAGGCGGTCAGATGCATCTGGGTCATATGCTGGGACCTTCCCTATGACCCCCGAGGGGAAGGTGTTGGACTTATTAGACACGTAGTTATTGAACAGGATTTGGAAGTTCTTCAGAACAGGGCTGTTGTCATTCTGGTCAATGAGTTTGATGTGGACTGTGGCTCTGCTGACCAGAGGGGCAGAGGTGGCCTGCACTACAATCACATACTCGGGTTTTGTCTCATAATCCAAGTCTATCAAGGCCGTGAGCTCCCCAGAAAAGATGTCCATCTGGAATATCTCAGGGATGTTGCCTTCTACAATTTGGTACATGATCTGGGCATTGGGTCCCTCATCCGGGTCAACAGCTGTGATTTGGGCCACCACAGAGCCTACGATGCTGTTCTCCTTTACCAAGACCTCAAACTCCTCAGCAGGAAAGACAGGGGCATTGTCATTCACATCCTGAATGGTGACCTGGATGTGGACAGGAGTTCGCTGAGGAGGGATGCCCCTGTCCACAGCGTAGGCAGTCAGTTCATAGACAGGAACGTTCTCGCGGTCCAGCCTGCGCACAGTGCGAATGATCCCCGAGGTGGGCTCTATGGTGAAGTCTCCATCCCCATCCTCCCCATTCTGGAAGGTGTACTGCACTCGCCCGTTGGTGTGGGCATCCCGGTCGGTGGCAGAGATCTGGAGCACGCTGGTGAAGGGAGGTGCATCCTCAGAGATCATGCCCTGGTAAAGGGGGCTGACGAACTGGGGGGCATTGTCATTAACGTCATTCACCATGATTTCAACATACGTGGTGTCCGCCTTCTGGGGGATCCCGTTGTCCTTGGCAGTGATAGCCAACGTATACGTGACCTGGTCCTCATAGTCCAGTTCTGCCTGGAGAGTGATGGCCCCAGAGTCTGGATCAATACGAAACTGAGGGACATTGTCTTCCAAGTAGTATGTGATGCGGGCATTTTCCCCCACGTCATCATCCGTGGCACTGATCACCACCACAGTGCTGCCCACAGGCCGGTCCTCGTTGATGCTCACGGAGTAGTGGGCACTCTGGAACACAGGCCGATGCGTGTTGGCATCAGTGATGTTGATGTGAACGTGGCAGTTGTCACGCAGGGTGCGATCAGAGGCTGTCACGGTGAGCACGTAGCGCCTCTCCTGCTTGTAGTCCAGTGGCAGAGACAGAGTGATGAGCCCCAGCCCACCTTGCGTGCTGATGGAGAAGCGGTTCCGTGTGTTGCCTCCCGTGATCTGGTAGGTGATGGCACTGTTCACATCCCGGTCAATTGCTGTGACGCTGAGGACGCTGGTCCCCACAGCTGCATCCTCGTTCAGGCGGATGAAGTATTCCTTCTGGGTGAACTCAGGGCGGTTGTCGTTGACATCCATGACAGTAATGGTGACGCTGGCCGAGGCGGATAAAGATGGAGAGCCATGGTCACGAGCCTCTACCCCAAAAAAATAGTGCTCGACCAATTCTCGGTCCAAGGGCCCACTGACCGTGATCCACCCCGTGGCACTGTTCACCACAAAGGGTGTGTCAGCCGAGACCCCCGTCAGTTTGTACTCCAGGCGCGAGTTCTCGCCGTAGTCTGCATCCACGGCCTGGATGTGGATGACAGAGTGGCCAAGGGGAGCATTCTCCAGGACGGAGATTTGAAAAGGGGTGCTGACAAAAATGGGGGCATGGTCATTGATGTCCACCACCTGGATGCTCGCCATGCCAGTGTTGTTAGAAAGAGGAGGACGCCCAGCATCCTGAGCCCGGATCCTCAGGGCATACTCCCGCTCGACCTCAAAATCCAGCGGGGCCACCACCTGTATTTCCCCAGTTACACTGTCGATGGAGAACTGGCCCCGACTGTTCCCGCTGATGATGTTGTAGTGCACCAGCGCGTTGTTGTCCTTGTCCAGGTCCGTGGCGGTGACGCGCAGGATCTCAGTGTGGGGCCGTATGTCCTCCCTCACTTGGACAATGTAGCGCTTCTCGCTGAACTGAGGAATGTTGTCATTCTCATCAAGGACCGTGATGTAGACCTTGACGGTGGCGGAGCGGGGCCCCGGCTCCCTGCCCTGGTCATTGGCTTCCACCACCAGGGAGTACTTCTCCATCTTCTCCCTGTCCACCGGCCCGCTGGTGGTGATGAGGCCGGAGCGGGGATCAATCTCGAAGACATCGTAGGCAGCCCGTTCATTGACAAAGCGGTAGCGGATGTTGGCATTGGGCGGGGAGTCGACGTCGGTGGCCCGTAGCTGCAGAATGGGGTATCCCTCCTCCACGTTCTCCCGGATAGTCTCCCGGTACTCGCCCTGCTCGAAGACGGGGTCGTGGTCGTTGCGGTCAGCCACAGTGATGGCCACCATGGTGGTGGCAGAGAGCCGGGGTGTCCCGTGGTCCGTGGCCGTCACTCGGAAGTAGTGCAGGTCCATGCTCTCGCGGTCCAGGGGCTGGGTGGTGGAGATGAGCCCGGCCAGCGGGTCGATGCTGAAGAGATCCCGCGAGCGGCTGTTCATCAGCGCGTCCATGGAGTACACCAGCCGCCCTGCCTCGCCCCCGTCGGGGTCCTGGGCCGCCACCGCCACCACCGCCGTCCCCGCCGGCTGGTTCTCCGCCACCTCCGCCTGGTAGTTGTACTGGGGGAACAGCGGGTGGCGGTTCGGGGCTGCGCGCCGACTCCGCCGCCCCGGGGCCGGCGCCGGGGACAAGGGCAGCGGG